>JAKUCM010009857.1:0-30041 GCA_023374145.1 Lepidium sativum | reverse complement strand
TGAAAACAAGTAAACTCGGTTCCATTGTCACTACGAGCTATTTTGACATCTTTGTTAAATTATGTCTTAACCATTTGAATAAAATTTTGGAGAACCTCTACAACTTCACTTTTGGCAAAAAGCAGATGAATCCACATAGCACGAGAATGGTCATCAATAATGGTTAAAAGGTAGCGTGTTGCACATGATGAAGCTTGTTCTATGGACCCTAGACATTACAATGAATCAAAGAGAAACAATCAACTACTTTATTCAAACTTTATGACAAAAGGTGTTTTGTTTGTTTAGCTTGTAAATAAACATCACAAAGTTCCTTTAAATCACTAACAGAGGAATCAAAACCATCTAATGTAAAACAAACTGTATGTAACACTCTCTTAGATGGATGAACCAACCGAAGATGCCAAAGTGTCTACGTTGTTATGTGGAGACACGATTCGTAGTAGCTGGAACTGTTCCGCGAAAGTGATAAACCTCATCTCTTTTTTCACCAGCTCTAATCATCATCTTTATAGTGTGGTCGTGTATTAAGCAAAGTTTATCAGTGAAATAAGCAAAGCAAGAGCTCTCACGAAGTAGACGAGCAAGAGAGATGAGTGTGCAAGATAAATCGATAACATAAACAACATGAATAAGTGTTATGTTCTCCGCGAGAACGAGTGACCCTTCACGAGTGCCAGAGGTATGTTCTTCATTAGGAAGGACAATGATGCTTTGAAGGATATCATACACATCTGCTAGGAGATCAAAATCACTAGTCTCTTGACCAAAAGAGTCAAATTTGAGAAGGTTGACAATCGCAGACCATGTTTCCTTGCTTACATCTGAAATGTTGGAATGTTTAGATGATTCAGTAGAGACTTGAGCATTATTCACCTTGTGAAAGAGTACTACGACCTCGACCTCTGCCTCGTGTATAGCCTTTACCAAAAGGATCACCGTGTTTTTCAATCCACCATTCAGGTAAACATTGGAGTTGAAAACATGTATCTATAATGTGGTTTTAGCGACCACAATGAGTACATGGACCATAAGAAGGTGAACGTGTGACAGAGGCAATAGCTTGAACACCACTTCAGACAGCGAAAGCAACCACATCAAGACAATAGGTTTTACTCTGTGTAATTGTAAGATGATGTTCTTTAGAGATAATTTCATTATACATATGATCGAGAGTCATACCTTCTCAGTCAAGGGACTGAGAAGAATAGTACAAGTAATAGCAAAGAGAGTGGCATCCAAACCCATCATGAACTAATAAATTTGTTCATGATCACGACATTGAGTTTGTTTGAGCATTTGCGGACACGTAGAGTTATTGCAGCAGTAATCTAAAGGCGCCTTATAGTTATCTAAGTCATCCCATATGATATTTTACCAAAGTACTCAGCCACTTCCAAACCGTCTTGAATGCAATTGGTAAGAGGAACCTTTAGCTCATGAACACGGGAAGTGTTGACACTGGATTAACAAGTTTTGAGATTATCCCAAAGAAGTTTGGCGTTGACACGGGAAGTGTTGACGTTGGAAACGGTAATACACTTCTAGATATTAACAAAGTCGGGACTAAATATTCCTAATATAAATCTTCATCAACCACCAACCACCGCACCCGCCCCCACCATGTCACCGCTACCAAAGACTCGAGTAGAAACTTTGTCTCAATCGCCCCTACAATCACCGCCATTTCAACTACAATCTTGTCACAACCATAGTCGCATTCATTTCCATCGCTTATACCTTTATCATCAATTTTCCCAAGAGTACTATCAAAATCGAGTTCATTGCTATCGTTGCCTTTATCACCAATATCAAAGAAAGAGACTTAACCGTTTAATTTTCTTGTGTCTTGTACTGTTTTTTTTCTTCCAACTGTTTCATCTTCTACCTGAGTCAATATGAACTGTTAGCTCATAAGCTGACTCACCTTAGCTCAATTTTAAACGAACATGAATTATGTTTTTGAAGTTGAGAGAATTAAATTTTGAGGCAATTCACAATTTTGATTTATAGTTTTCTAGAAAAAACATCTAATATGTACCACAAGACAACCAACCAAATGCAAATAGCTTTTAGTATAATGTTTGGTGGTAAGTTTACTTAAGGCATCTCATTTGTACCATTAGAGATCGAATCTTTTTTACATTACGTAGAACTTTAGCTACTAAATCGGTCAGTTGTGATCCAATATAATCTATTGTTGACAAAAAAAAAAGACAACCACCCAAATGCCCAATTTGAGCGTTTGGAGTACAAACGCCCAATAGCCGACCAAAGTCTTGCACAGGCGCTAAAAGATGCACGTGGAGCTATGAGCGTGAAAGTTATCTGACCCCTTCCCCACGAAATTAAGTTGAATCTTGTTATATATACTTTGGAAAGGAAATCGAGTACGTTGATGAATAATCCTACACGTGCTCTTTACATTCTTAGTCCTTCACATTTCTCTTATTGCAGATTTGGTTTCTACGGTGTACATTTTTAATACTTTAATTCGTTTTTAGTCCCTGCAGTTTTAGCTTCATGTTAATTTAAAGCTTCAAATTTTAAATACGGGTGTTGTGGATAGGTATGTCTTTAGATGCTGAAACGCCTCATCGTACCTCTTATCCCACACGAAGTGCTTGTTTCCCCGAAGCAGTTGATAAAACAGGAGACATTTGTCCATTGACCGCGAGATGAAGCGGTTGAGGTCGGTAATCCGTCTTGTTAACCTTTGTATCTCACGCGTGTTTATTGGGGACAACATGTCGAGTATTGCTGTTATATGTTTGGGATTGGCCTCAGTCTCTCACTTTGTGACGATGTAGCCATGGACCTCTCGCAATGTTACCCCAAATGTACACTTGGTTGGATTCAGTTTCATTTGGTACTTGTTGAGGATGTCGAAACATTCCTTAAGGTGGGAGACATGTGCTTCGGCTTTTCGAGATATAACGAGCATGTCGTCTATGTAAACCTCCATCGTTCGGTCGAGCTGATCCGCGAATATCTTATTGACGATAGTCTGGTAAGTGGCCCCAGACGGCATGACTTTGTAGCAATATGTTCCTTGGTCGGTAACGAAAGCGATTTTCTCTTGTTCTGCTATGTTCAACTTTACTTGATTATATCCTGAGAAAGCATCCATGAATGACATCAATTCATTTTTCGCGGTGGCCTCGACGAGCCTGTCAATGTGCAATAGTGGAAAGTTATCATTTGGGCATGCTTTATTAAAGTCGGTAAAATCGATGCAAAAATCCATTTACCATTTTTATTTTTGACCACGACAAGGTTTGCTAGCCATTCGGGGTATTTGACCTTGGTTTTGGAGCCGGCTTTGGTTTATCTTTTGACCTCGTCGTTGACGGCCTAGACAAGACCGTGTCCGAGTTTTCATCTTTTTTGTTTGACCGACTTGTGGGTGGGGACGATATTAAGCTAATGACTTGTGATCGTCGAATTAATACCGAGCATGTCTCTAGTACACCATGCGAATGTTGAGATGTTGCTTTTAATAAATGAAACGAGGTCGTCACGAAGGGTCATGGGTAAGTCGAGGCCAATGTTGACGCAGGGTGTTGGATCGCATGGATCGAGGCTGACTTGCTCAGATTTTTCTTTCCCAGGATCGTTATGCATGATGTTTTGAGGGTCGTTCGGTTATGAAGCATGTACGGGCCATCCGTTGAGTGCCGCGGAGGGTAAAGATGTCGCGCTCGGTTGGGAATTTGACGCACTAGTGGTATGTTGAGATGAAGGCTTTCATCGAGTGGATCCAAGGTGTACCGAGAATGATGTTATAGATTTTTGGCCTATCGACAAAGAGGAATTTGATCCACCTGGTCGCTCCCGCGAGGTATAGTCGTCGGGCAGTCTCTTTAAATTCCATGTCAGCTTCTGGGATGCACAATTTGTCCAGAGCTCCTTTGAATACTTTTGTTACGTTGCAGTTGGCGATGTGAATTTCCACCACGATGGGGTCGGACATAAGCGATGCTAGCTGAACCACATTCCCAATTGGCGTATATTTTGAGTGAGCTTATCTTTCGCTCGCGGTTCTTGATTTCCCGGACAGAATCATTAGCTTGACTCTAACTTCCAATGATCATAATCATTTGTCTGGGAGGCGGAGGTGGTAGCTCTCTGGTGTGGCCAATACGTTTTCGTGGTGGTTCCTCGTTAGTTTTCGCGGCTTTGTCCCTTTCTCGTTCGCCCTGGGTACTAGGTCGGGTGTGGCTGTTATTGCATGGACGTGGTTCTGGCTCGGCCACTCTTACGTCTCTCTTCTCGAACTTAGCGAGTAATAGTTCCCTTAAAGCATGGACTAGTATCCCCGACCGTAGTGTTGACAGGACTCGCGATACTCCTCATGTGCAACGTCTTTGGGTGCGGCTGTGTGTCGGGGCTCTACTATTGTATATCTTTTGCTTATATGCCCTGTCTTCCTCGATCTCAGCATAGGCGGCGCCTCGGGGATAGTGGTCTTCGCAGCCTGAAGTCGGCTATGAGCTCGGAGTCTTAGTAATGGTATTTTTTGAGCATATTGATCCCAGCGTCGTCAGTGATTGTTATCCTTGAAGTTACTTCTCTAAACTGTCCGAGGAACGAGCAGAGTGGTTCTTTGGGTCCTTGCACTATGGCCTGGAGGTCGGCTATTGAGGCGCTTCTGTGAGCTGTTGGAAGTTGATGGAATATTCGTCAAGTTTTGAGAACCATATGAGTGCATCCTCATATAGGTGTTCGCCGAACATCTGACAATATCCTACATCTTTCTCTTTTGAGAGAAAGTTAGTTCGCCCCTTGGCAACATAGAACGCCCTTAAGAACTTTCTGGGGTCGGACCTTCCATCAAAGGTGTTACATTTGACTTTCACGTCGGAGCAAAATGGGGTGCTAGAGAGTCGCCTGGTGAAAGGCGTGTTTTGTGCCTTGGACAGTACGCGGGCAATTTATGGCGCATTGCTCAATGATCGATATAACTAAGCTGCCGTAGCGCGTACCTCATTTTGCAGCGCCCGTATCTCTGCTTCTCTGGGGTCTTTGGTCCTTGATGGTGAGGCCGGCGTGTCTACTTTGTTCCCGGCCTGCCGCCGCCGCTTTGGAGACCGATTTATGGTCGGGCCGAGCTCGACGCGTAGGTGGGTAAGCATGTCTGCAAATGCTTCAGATCTGTGAGCTGCGCCCTCCATGCGCTCTATCATGGCCAGGAATGAGTCAGCTCGACGTTTGGCCTCGTCTACTAAGAGGGCTTTTTCCATGCTAACTTGAGAGGGGTGGTTGGCGACGACGTGAGTCACTGTATCGTCCTCGTCTTTGGCAGGTGCGGATGGGAGTTTGGTGTGTTGAGCGCCTTTTGGCGTTGACGGTGATGTCGTTGGGGTGAGCGATCTTAGCAAGGTCGTTAGTGGACCGGCGGGTACTTTTTTGATCGCCGGCGAGATTCGGTTAGTCATTTTACCACTTATGTGTTGAGAAATTCTTGCGCCTCTCTCTAGCGCCAATTGTTTGAGCTTAATTTCATACTAAGTAAAAAATAGATGAAAACGAGGTTGGAAAGTCTGTCTTATTAAGTGGAAAAAGTTGATTACAGAAATGGCAAAGTCAGAGCTCTTAGTACAAAATGTCAAAGATTCTCTGCCTATTTTAGGAAAAACCAAGATCCCAAATATGGTAAAAATCCTCCCTTTTATAGGAATCTTTGCTGGGTTAGTGGGCTAATGAACCGTTCGACAAGGCCCAAGCCAAAATTTCATAGGGGACATGCCCAATAGGTTTTGGAGACACCGGATGATGTGGCGTGTAGTTAATGATGTGGCAGAACTTAAGGCGACTTGACATGAAATCGACGAACCAGGAAAAATGTACCAATTGAAAGGTTTAGGATAAAACTAAAAATTATGTGTGAAGTGAAAATGAGGCTAAAAAGCTTTACTTATTTTTCATCATTAGACTCTAAATGATAAGTAACGAAATATGTCTTTTGAGACAAAAAGAAAAAAGGGCTTTCAATTCACCTTTCAAAGGATAACAAAGCTGATCTTCACAGAACATCGAGACTAAACTTACGAGACTTGAGAACTGACCAAGTCTTTGTAGAAAATAGAAATTGCAATTTTTTCTGACAATACTTATTCTCGTAAATAGATAGAAGAAAAGATAGCTCACAAGCCTTACAACACTTAGCAAGCAGAAAAAGAAACGACAACATATTATCAAAACACATAACTAATGATGAAGCAACTGAAAACATAGCTAAATTAATTAAGATAGGCAAGACACAAACATAACTACTTAGAACTATCTCCAACAGTCTTAGTAACTCTTATTGATCTTCAAATAAGTCTGAGGAGTCGTTGCCGGTTAAGGAAACCGGAATATTTTTGCTGGGTATGCATGAAAATGATTATTCCATCAGGTCCTTCAATCTTATAAATAATTTGGTAATATCCATAGAAATTATCCTGTAATTTTGTCACAAATTTCTTTAAAGTTGTGTCTCCATATACATACAGAAACATATAGAAAAATCAAAGAAATAAATTACAAAAAGATATATATGAGAATGTGGATGAAACATGATTTTTTTGGTCTTTCTAATTTTACTCAACTTTTATATAATAAAGCAAAATAAAAAATTAATGTTGAGTTACATAATTAACAAATTATTGATACCAAGAAATCATTTTCGTTTAACATTATCGTAGTAGTTATAATGGTGGAATCAAGGTCCCACTTGTGAGTATGCCAACAATTCCAGAAATTGGATTCATCCATGTCGATGATGAAGAGTCCTTGTGTTGACTAATGTAAAGTGTCCGTCACACCATAGAATGTACTTTGGCTAGTTAAAATCTGTTTCCTAAGTGTAACAGATAGATCTGCATTTTAGCATATGTTAGAGGCATTATTTTGCTCGATATACATTACATTCACACCATTATCATCACTTTATAGTCCAATAGGTTCATAATACACAATTTTTGTCTTACATAACACACATATGCATAAGGAGTGATACAATGTACTTTTGGAGCATAATTTAGAGCATTCGAGACAAGCACATGCTGAAGGATGTCAGGAGCTGGTTAAAGTCAAATTCCACTCGAGCAGCGTGTGACGTCTGCTCCCACTCCAGGCGGACCTCAAGTCTGATTCCACTCCAGACGGACCTTGAATTTGATCCCACTCTATGCTGAGCTCAAGTCTGCTCCTACTCCAGGCGGACCTCGAGTTTGATCCCACTCCAGGCGGACTCCGAGTCTGATCTAACTCCAGGCAGAGCTCGAGTCAGTTTCCACTCTGGCGGAGCTCGAGTCAAAGAAGTAGGTGCTCGAGTCTGCACACACTCGAGCTGGTGGTCGAGTTACAAAGTAGGCATTCCAGATATTTGGATCAGATTGATACTGAAGCCCAATGAGGCCTGAGATCCTTTTGATGGGCTGAATTAACCAAAGATTTCACCAGACTTAGTTTATATTTTTAGAGGCTGCAAGAACGAATCTAACGAGGTTTTCTTACGAATCTTTAGCTTTAACCGTTTTCTTTGTTATCGCTAGACGCAAGCAACTATAAGCTTTTGAATTAGGTTTTGAATGCAATCTTCGTTTCCCTTTTATCTTGTTCATCATACTACTTTAAGTTTGTTAGTAATGTAATCTACTGCAATTCTCACTGTGAACGTTTATGCCATGAATTCTGAGTTGTTTACCTAGGGCTCTTGAGGATGAGTTAGGTTGGCATGGATCTTAAGTCTTTTAGGTGTCCTAAGGATTAGAACTATTAGATCTCCTCTAATTAGGTGCTTTCATCACTTATTTTATTCTGATTAACTGAAGCTCGTTCTCAGACGTTTTAGCATGCGATAAGTGTTTGGTAAAATGTCTGACCGAACTAACCTCAGAGATTCACATTTTTAGCTCTAGAGATCGAATGTACACGGTGTGAGTCGGTGCTAAGCGAGTTGTATCTTTATGCCTTTTAAGTTGTCAAATGCCTATGGCAATAAGGTCGGTTAATAACTTAGTCGAGGTTGTTTGCCACTAGAGTGGATTAAAAATGCATGTGTCTTGCTGCCTAGAGACTATGATGGGTGTGAATGTCAACCTCAATGACTATAAACAAGCGCGCTTGGGATGCAATCCCACGGTATCCTTGTAAATATTTTCATTAACTTTTTTTATGTTGCTGCTATTGATTTAAATTTCCGAGTGAGCAATGAAAAGGTGATCAATCTGCTATGGATTGGAAGTGGTTGCCAAAGCTTGACCCTGACGGTGGAATAGTCTAGTGGAGTCAGACATGAGAACCCACCAGACTCACTTTATCCTTAATAATTTTTGTTTCTTTTTGTTTCCCTTTTATTAAAAAAGAGAAAATAAAAGAAAAAATGGCTCGAGTGGAGTGGAAGACAAGCATGGGAGCATGTCACATCATCACGTGATGGTCTTCTATCTCCTTCCCTTACCTTGTTCTTTAATGAACTCCATCACCAACCATATCGCCTTACACTCGAGCAGACTCTACATTCGAAGTCCCAAGCGCCCTTAGGTCGAGCCCTCACACTCAAGCAGCCAAAGTCCCAAGCACCCTCACACTCGAGCAGCCGCTCTCGTCGCGCGCCACCTCATTGCTCACTCAACCGCCTCAGCTCGAGCCCAACCTAGCTCGACCACTCACACCTCGAGTCCACGCTAGCCCAACCACTCACGCGCCACGCATCCCACGCGCCCCACGCGCTCATGCGCCACACACCCCACCAGAACCGTAACGACTCGACGATACATCCATGGACATGGATCCTGCTGGATAGTCTCTATTTCGCTGAGGTAAGAGCGTCAACCTCCTTTTTTACATACCATTGCATTTATTTTATTATGTCATTGCTTATCTAGGACCTTCTTCAAGGTTTTATCGACACAAGGGGCTGTGTGATTTAAGTTCGGGGGAGGATCTAGAGTACTACAAATCATGTTTGATATTTTCTTAATTTGATTTTCCACATGTTTCATACGCATCAGCCATGGCATAGAAAACAAAGATAACCTTTCATGCATTGCACTTAGGATTGAGTCTAAGTTTTGAGAATCATCTTGTTAAGGATATACAGTCTTGCTAGGTCAATTGGTTAGTAACCATAGTAAACTCTTGGACTTGCGGCTCTTCCTTTTTGAAACCTAACTGGTAGATCGTTTGCCTTTGAAACTTGTGCTTATGTTGTCTCGAAATGACCTGGTTTGTTTCCTCTTAAATTGAATTTAATTTTGCCAAGTTAGGGGTTTGAGATACATTGAAACTATGGAACGAAAAAGATAGATACTTTTCCTATAACTCAGCTCACATAATGAGGTCTAAGGTGAACATGTACTGTGCGTGAACCCGTACTTTCTTGTGTTCATTGATAAAACCAATATGATATTACCTAAGGTGAACGGGGATTGTGCGTAAACCCGTAGTTTTTCATGTTCATTGAGAAAACTAAGATATTATTGCCTAAGGTGAATCAGGATTGTGCGTAGACCCGTACTTCCTTCGTTCATTGATAAAGCTCGAGCAAAAATCCTGAGTTTGAGCAAAAACTGAATTTAAGCGAGAAATGATAAATGTGCTGAATCAACTAAGTCTGGCTAAGCTCTTGGAAGTTGTATTAATAGATTTATGATCAATAACCCTTCTTGAGGCCTGCACCTTTGGAACTAGGAATCAAATTTGTGTTTCTTAGAGTCCAGCTAAGCACTAGGTATATTTAGTTAGGATGCTAAGCCTTGATAAGAGTAGATTGTATTTTTATAATGGAATAAGGGTTCATTTATGGCTTACGGTTTTCGGCCGACTGAGTTGTTTGTTTGAGGCAAGGTGTTCCCAGTATCTTCAACATCTTTTCCTTCTTAGCACTATGCATTTGCTTGAGGGCAAGCAAAGACTAAGTTTGGGGGAGTTGATAGGTCTGCATTTTAGCATATGTTAAACGCATTATTGAGCTCGATATGCATTACATTCACACCATTATCATCACTTTAGAGTCCAATAGGTTCATAATACACAATTTGTGTCTTGCAGAGCACACATATGCATAATTTGTGATACCAGATACTTTTGGAGCATAATTTGGAGCATTTGGGACAAGCACATGTTGAAGGATGTCAGGAGCTGGTTGAAGTCTAATTCCACTCGAGCAACGTGTTACGTCTGCTCCAACTCGAGGTGGAGCTCGAGTGTGCTCCCACTCCAGGCGGACCTCGAATCTGATCTCACTCTAGGCGGACCTCGAGTCTGATCCCACTCCAGGCGGAGCTCGAGTCTGCTCCCACTCCAGGCAGATCTCGAGTTTGCTCCCACTCCAGGCGGACCTCGTGTCTGATCCCCCTCCAGTCGGACCTCAAGTCTGATCTCACTCCAGGTGGAGCTCGAGTCTGCTCCAACTCCAGGCGGCGCTCGAGTCTGCTCCCATTCCAGGCGGCGCTCGAGTCTGTTTCCACTATGGCGGAGCTCGAGTCAAAGAAGCAGGTGCTCGAGTCTGCACACACTCGAGCTGGTGGTCGAGTTACAAAGTAGGCATTTTAGATATTTGGGCCAAAATGATGCTGAAGCCCACTGCCGGCCGGGATCCTTTTCATGGGCCGAATTAGCCAAAGATTTCACCAGACTTAGTTTATATTTTTAGAGGCTGCAAGAACGAATCTAGCGAGGTTTTCTTACGACTCTTTAGTTGCAGCCGTTTTCTTTGTAATCGCTAGACGCAAGCAACTATAAGCTTTTGAATTAATTTTTGAATGCAATCTTCGTTTCCCTTTTATCTTGTTCATCATACTACTTTAAGTTTGTTAGTAATGCCATCTTTTGCAATTTTCACTATGAATATTTATGTCATGAATTCTGAGTAGTTTACCTAGGGCTCTTGAGGATGGATTAGGTTGGCGTGGATCTTAAGTCTTCTAGGTGTCATGAGGGTTAGAAATATTAGATCTCATCTGATTAGGTGCTTTCATCACTTGTTTCATTCTGATCAACTAAAGCTTGTTCTGAGACTTTTTAGCACCCGATAGGTGTTTGGTAAAACGTTTGATGGAACCAACCTCAAAGATTCACACTCTTAGCTCGAGATATCAAATGTCTACGGTGTGAGTCGGCACTAAGCGAGTTGTATCTTTATGCCGTTTAAGTTGTCAAACGTCTATGGCAATATGGTCGGTTAATAACTTAGTCGAGTTTGTTTGCCATGAGAGTGGATTCAATGCATGTGTCTTCCTGGCTAGAGATCCGCTATGTTTAGTGTTGTCAGGCCCCTAATTGATTTAAGCTATACGATGATCTGTGATACCCGCTCCTCAGGTTATGTCTTCTCATTATATTGCACTTGTTCTATATACTGCTTAGTTTCTTATTGAATTGTTTCGACTTGATATGATTAGTGTTGTTTACTCTGTTTATTTTATTGTTCGATTAAACTTGTGTTTAGTTAGATTATATCGTCAAAAACATATTCTCCCCGATTGGCTTGGATTAGAACAATTGATTGTATTTTGATTGATAATTACATTCTGAGTTGAATTGACACCTGTTATACTACAATAACATCTCAGTATAATAGAATTTAACAATAGAGTAAAAATCTTATTATCAGTAACCATTTCAGAATCGGTTACTATCAGTGAAAACAATGGTTTTTTCAATGATTTTCTTCATTTCTACAAAATAAAATAATGAATGGTTAGAAATAATGTAGTAATTACATTTCACATCACGATTAAAAAATGATAATAAGTGTTTAATAAAGTTTTGTTTATAGCTAATTAAAGATGGAGGCAATAACAAGCACTTGAAAATATATACTATTAAGTTAATCTAAATCTCTCACCCAACACCACAATCATTAAGTTAATACAAAAATAAATAGGAAAGTCATCGTGGATCGTTCGTTACCTTGGTTGGACTCAGATACATTCTGAAGATTGAAATGCATTTTTTGGACTTTTGAGAGCTAAATGGTTTACAATTGTGTGATATACTCAAACACTATAGAAGTTTCTATAGAAGTGTGAAGGATAGGGTAAATAGATAGAATTGTTTTCACTTTTTTCATCTTTTAACTATATACGGTAAGCTGTAAATAGAATTGTGTTAAACTGATCTTTTTTTAAATAATATACATACATGCAATTTGGATGTAAAGATTCGATGCAGCTTTCAAATTCTATGTCTCACTCATCTAACTATTAAGGTTGTAACAATTCTCCTTTGGTCAAAGTTGTATCGAACCTGACTGATCAGTTTTCAGTGTCACATTAAATTAGACTTGCATCTCTTTGTTTTGCATCAAAGCTTTTTAAGATCTATCATTCACATTTCATATAAACTTGTTTCTTCCATTTGTCTTCTCAATCGGTCAATCCTGTAGTTTGCATCCGGTTCTTCCAGTTAACAAGTGTATCAAACTAATGGTTGAATGTCCAAAGAGTTTGAAATTTGTTGGACCAATAATTTTAATATGATTTGGCAATAAGGCCCAAATGTTAAGTTAATAATTGATTGTAAATTGAATGAGAAATGAGATTGTATTAGGGAAAAAGTCTAACTACTTTATGCATATAAGTAAAATATCCCACATAAGCTTTTCTATATCTACCTAATTTAGCAGATAAACACTTCTTCACTAATTTAACAGATAAATTATCATAATTAATAGATAAATAGTCATATCCTTTTCAATCAGATCTTGTAAACAGGGGTGATTCCAGGAAAGTGGAAGCATTTCCGCATGACTATGGCTGTTGTTTCACAAAGTAGGAGACGACTTGTCTCCTCTGCTGAACATTGTGCAATCCATGTTTGAACTGTTTGCAAACGGTTGAGAAAACATGCACCAAACTGTTACCACACTTTATGTGTGACAACTTTTACGACTTATCCGAACACTACTCCAATTGTCAAGTGAGAGCATTTCAAAAATTCTAAGTTACTTTTGTATTTAGTCTTATTTGGCTGCATAATCAAACTCGGTGTCCACTCTTGTTTTCATCTTTTACTTTGAACTTTATACAATTCAATGGTTCAGCAGAAGAGACAAGTCGTCACCTATTTTATGGATTAGCAACCATTGTCATGCGGAATGCTTCCACCTTCTCCGAATCACTCCTGTTTACAAGATTTGATTCCTCACGTCACAAGTAAACAAACCAAATTTGTCTGTATCTACAAAATTATTAATGCACAACTACTGAGAATTGATCTTGGCACAAAATATGACATCACAAATATTTCGTGATGCCACTATGTTATTACCACCAACATTCAGATTTTTCATTTTCAATATGACACTTGCAGTCTCATTCGATACTTGTAAAGCACAGTATGTTGGAGTCATCACTGCTAATATTATGAGAAAAACACAGAAAATATGTGTTTTTGTGGAAAAAATCATATATTTTTTTGGAAGAGAAAAGAAAAAATATCAAAAATAAGCAGAGAAAGTAATATGAAATAATAATGAAATAACGAAGAGAAGATCGGTATTTATAGAATATGAATATTAAATAGGAATCATGTAGGATCATGTATTTGTACCTAACTCAATTGTATGTTTTTATGTTTAGATATCTCTTTTTTAAGATAAGTATTACATGATGCTCAATCTTTTTTTTTTTAAGTAATATTAATCTAAACATACAAAAATACAATTGAGTTAGGTACAAATACACGAGCCTATAATATTAGTATTTATATTATATCAATAATGATCCTTTTCATCACTTTACTATCGTTTCCTATTATTTTTCTACTTCTTTCCAATATTTTTGTTAGCTAGATAGTTGGATACTGCAAATAACAACACCGGTCTTGAATGGACAATCAAATTTATCCGTGAGCTCAGAAGGAGAAAAGCAAGACGAGAAACAAAAATCTTGAACGGAGGCGAAGAAAATTTCTTCTAAATTTAAACGAACAATTCTCACCACTGATTAGCTTCAATCGAAAATTTGTTGGAGTAAGAGTCTACTCCGTTATTCCCGAATCCAATTGATTACAAGGATTCTGGGTTAAATGACTAACATGATTATCAAACAAGAAAATCAAAACCAAGAGAATGAAGAACACGATCTCAAGAGCAAGATGAACAAGCTATTGCCATCTTCTATGTACTACTCTGTATTTATACTGTATTCCCATTTGGTTATCTAGAACCGAAGTAATGTGTTGTTGGTTTAGCCTTTAATCTCAATCTCGGTTATTTCCGGTTTAAGACTAAAATTTTTGTAAACAATATATATATCCAACAATCCCCCACTTGTTTCCATAAATTTTCTTTTAAATCCATTGATGTATAAAGACTTAAATCAATGTGTCTCTTAGACATTTGAAAATCAAGTTTATTGAACTAAATATACATATGTTAAGTGCAACATTAATCTAATAATACCTTATGAGAAGGTTTAGTCTTCAAGATTAATCTTCCTTACTCAAATCTATTTACAGAGTTGTTTACTCTTTTGTATTTGCTTCAGTCTTTAACCAGTTACTCAAGCCCTTTGTAGAGTTTGAACATTTTGAACCAAGTGTTTCAACTTAATGAGACATGATGGTGTGGTTCTCAAAGAGCTCATAACCTAGAATCATTGTAGACCCATTTCTTTAGCTGTTTCTAGAATCAATCTTCAACACAAGCCTTTGGTGAATGGGTCGACAATGTTTTTTGTTGACCTGACATACTCCAGTGACAAGATCCCTGTCTCTAGGAGTCCTCTTATCACCTTATGTCTCAGTCTTATGTGTCTCTTCTTTCTATTGTATTGCTTGTTCATAGCTACTGTTAATGCTGCTTGGGAATCACATCTCAATGAGACTGAAGAACACATTGTATCATGTACAGAGAGATCAGACAGTACGTTCCTCAACCATTCAGCCTCTTAGCCTGCCAGTTCCACTGCGATCAGCTCTGACTCCATGGTTGGGTGAGCTATACACGTCTGCTTGCTGGACTTCCATGAGATAGCACCTCCTGTCATTGTGAATTCATACCCACTTGTCGAGTTTATTTCGTCATGATCAGTTACCTAGTTTGCATCACAGTAGCCTTCTAGGCTGCAGGAAGATCCCCTATATTTCAGACTCCAGTTGATAGTTCCTTTTAGGTACCTCAACAGTCTATACATGGCCTTCCAATGATCATTGCTCGGACATTGAGTGTATCTACTTAGCCTACTCACAGTGTATGCTATATCTGGCCTTGTACAATTCATAAGATACATAACACTACCAAAGACATTTGCATATTCACTCTGATTAATGCTATGTCCTTTATTTTTGCATAAATGAAGAGAGGAATCATAAGGTGTTCTTGCCGGTTTTTCATTCCAGAATCCAAACCTGATCATCACCTTTTCTATGTAGTATGATTGACACAAAGTGAAGCCATCAGTCACCTTGCATACCTTAATTCCGAGTATGACATCCAATTCATTCAGGTCTTTCATTAAGAACCTTGAGCTCAGCATCGCTTTAGTGTCATTCACCACCTTCAGTGATGTACCTAAGATTAACATATCATCAACATATAAACATATGATAATGTATTCTTTGTCTACTTTCTTACTGAATATACAAGTGTCTCCCGAGTTAGGTAAAAAATCATTTCCCACCAATGTCAAACTAAAATTTTCAAACCATTTTTTGGGAGCTTGCTTAAGACCATAACGATTTCTTTAGCATACACACTTTGTTCTCTAGACTTTCTACGACAAACCTTCTGGTTGATACATATAAATCTCCTCATTAAGATTACCATTTAAAAATGTTGTTTTAACATCCATTTGGTGAATTATTAGCTTATGAGAAGCAACTACAGCAAACAGCAACCTAATAGAAGCTATCTTAGATATGGGAGAATAAGTATCAAAGCAATCAACTCCCTATTTTTGCGAGTATCCTTGAGCCACAAGTCTGGCCTTGAACTTGTCAATGGTGCCATCCGACTTGAGCTTCTTCTTAAGGATCCACTTGCATTTCATTGCTCTGCATCCGCTTGGAAGATCTACAAGTTCTCAGGTATGGTTAGAAATAATAAATTCATATTCGCTATTTAAAGCCTCTCTCCAGAACATGACATCTATTGTTTTCATGGCAGCATAATAAGATTCTCAATCCTCCTCTATCAAGAAGGTGTAAACGAATTCTTCACTCAGTTCTTCATGTGCTGTAAGAAACGTGGTGATGAAGTCTGGTCCAAAACTTGCTTCAATTCTGCTACGTTTGCTCCTCCTTGGCTCTAATCTCTCTGACTCCAATTCAGTGATTCTCTTTTTCTCAGGATTAGAAACATGGAAAGCAGACAAAGAACTCTTAAAAGGAAATAACTGTTCAAAGAACTCCACATCTCTAGACTCAATAACTTATCCTAAAGAGTGAGTTTTACTGTCAAATACCAAGCATCTATAAGCGGCACTATTGTGTGCATAACCTATGAAGACAGAGTCTATGGTTTTTGTACCTATACTGCTCCTCTTGAAATCTGGAAGTCCTACCTTGGCTAAGCACCCCCACACTCTAAAATATTTCAGGTTTGGAGGGTGTCACTTCCAGAGTTCATGAGGAGTTATAATCCCTTCATTAAGACAGAAAGAATTGAACTTCTTTGAAGTGTATTTACCGCCATGATCTGATCTCAATCTTTTAATCTTCTTGTCAAGTTGCTTCTCAACCTCTGTCTTATGGTTCATCTTTTGATCTCAATAGATATACATAAGCATATTTAAAAAAATCATCTATGAAAGTTATGTAATATGATTTTCCACCTCTCTTAGTGACATTTTAAAAATCTGCAATGTCAGTGTGTATCAAATAAAGAAGATTCCAAGATCTTAATACATGATTGCTAAATGGTTTTCTACTGTGCTTAGCTTCAACACATGTTTCACACTTTGGAAGATTCATTCCATTTTTGACAGATATTAAGCCAGATCTACCAAGTTGTTTCATAGAATTTGAGTTTAGATGACCTAATCTATCATGCCAAGACACAAAATCACACGACAAGTAAGCAAAAGAGTCATCTTTATTCATGTTTCCGCTTTCAATTACAAATAGATTACCAATACAGAAAGCTTTTCCTACATACTCTCCATTTTTAGTTAAAACCATCTTTCTTGCATCTATTGTTTGCTTAATTCCGGTTAGCATTAACAATCCACTAGGGATCAAGTTCCTACGCATGTTTGGAACTAACAGCACCTTAGTCAGAGTCAAAGTTTTTCCAGAAGAGAGACTTAGATCTACTTCACCTATGCTAGTTACCTTAACATCACTTGCATCACCAAGGAAGACGTTCTCACAGCCCGACTCATCAAGATTCTTGAAGAATGATCTTTGGTTGCAAATAAGCCTTGTGGCAACAGAGTCGATAATCCATTCTGTCTTATTAGTTGTTGCATTTACTTCTGTCACTGTGGCAATTATGGTTTCTGCAAGAAGAGCCTTGGCTTCTCCTTTATCATTTCTTGGCTTGATTGGAAGTTTGCAGTCTTGTTTCTTGTGACCCTCTTGATTGCAATTCCAACACTTTATCTTTTGTTTGAAGTCCATTGAGTGGTTTGGACCATTTTTCTTCTGTTTCTTGTTGTTTCTTCTTCTTGTAGTTGCCTTTGCCAGAAGATCCTTCAACCAAATTAGCATTTCCATTGGCAAATTTGGTTTCAAATGGTTTACCTTGAAACAATCGATTGGCGTCATCAATCATGATGTCAGAGATCAATTCATCGAGTGCCATCCTCTTCTTCTCGTGTTTCAGTTTTGATCTGTATTCGCTCCAAGATGGTGGTAATTTGTCGATAAGAACCAGAGCCGCGAGATCGTCATCGATCACCATTCCTTCTGCTTAAATATTTGAAATTATTGCTTCATAGTCGTGGTTACATACTGCTTTTTACCTTCATCTTTCGCACCATATTTTTTCTTCATATTCTCCCAAATTTCTCTGGCTGATTCGAAATTGACATAAATGTCGAATAATCTTTCTGACAGATGACGAAGAATATGTCCTCTGCAGCTCCGATTGTTATCCTGAAAGCTCCCTTATTTTCTTCCTTTTACGGTTTTTGATTCAGTAGAATCTATAGCCTCGATTTCTGCTGAAGTGTCGATTTCACCTACAATCGAACTTCTCTGTGAGCTCAGAAGAAGAAAAGAAAGAGGAGGAACGAAAATCTTGAACGGAGGCGAAGAAGATTTCTTCTGAACTTAAATGAACAATTCCCACCACCGATTAGATTCTATGAGAAATTTGTTCGAGTAAGCATCTACTCCGTTATTCCCGAATCCAATTGATTACAAGGATTATGGGTTAAATGACTAAGATGATTATCAAACAAGAAAATCAAAACCAAGAGGATGAAGAAGACGATCTCAAGAGCAAGATGAAGAAACCATTGCCATCTTCTATGTACTACTCTGTATTTATATTGTATTCCCCTTTGGTTATTTAGAACCGAAATAATGAGTTGTTGGTTTAGCCTTTAATCTCAATCTCGGTTATTTCCGGTTTAAGACTAAAATTTTTGTAAACAATATATATATATATATATACAACAATTTTTCCTTTTATCTCCCCATAAACAAATCATGATCTTTATTTTCCACAAAAATAGAGATGTTATGTGTTTTTCTCATAATATTTGCAGTGATGACTCCAACATACCGTGCTTTACAAGTATCAAATGGGACAGCAGTGTTACATTGATAATGAAAAATCTGAATGTTGAATGGGACAGAAGTGAATAAATTTTTTTGTGTTTTAACTTTTTTATCTCTTGACCGTAGTCATATTCTAGCAACATAATATACAAGTTTTTGATACTCATATTAAGCGAATAACTAAATGGAGTACTCAAATTTAACTAACTTATACAGAATTCAGAAGAAAAAAAACTAGTTTATAACATATTGTTTTGGTTTGATTTTTGTTTTCTTTTATCCATGTTTTTCTTTAATTCACAAATCTTTAGGCATATATATACTCTTTACAAAATCATCTTAATCATTATCTGTTAATGCTTTGTATACAATAATTGAATGAAGAAGAGTAATTTTATATTTAAATGAAAAATATGAATGTGCGAAAAATAAGCAAAAACAAATATATTTTGAAGCAAATTATATTGAAAAATATTAATTTTACCAAATTTTCATCATAAATTTCATTTATCCCACGTTATTTTTGTAATATCAATCTCAAGTTTTTACCTGGTTAGACTCGTGAAGATTGAAATGTATGTTTTTGAAAAGTTTGAGAGAAAACGTGTTGAGAATTGTGAGAAAAATTTTAAGAGTTCGATGATCTCTAAATAGATAGAATTGTTATTTCACCTTTTTCATGTTTTAAAATTTATGGTAATGCAGTAAATAATATAACCAGTAAAACTTTTATAAATTAATAATATCAGCACATTTAATAAATATTAATTTATAGTAGTTTTAGTTGTTAAAATTCTTTAAAAAGGATAAACTGAAACCATTTTTAGAATAATCTTTTAAAGATTATAAATTTTATAATTACAAATTTTAGTATTTAAAAAATAATATTTTTAACTATAGATTACTGATACTATATGTGTATATATATATATATATTCAAATATATGATTGATGATCTTATTTGTCTTCAACAGCCTATAATACTATTACAATAAAATAGTACATATTATAAATTTGAAAATTTAAAGTATTTTGATTATTTTTTATGATATATTATTATACAACATCATATTTTGAAAATAACATATAATTTTTTTTACAGAATTGAGCCATAGAAAAAAAATTATTTTTAAAATTATAATTAATATAAGAACTTTTATATATATATATATATATGTAAATTTAGATGATTATTAATTTATAATATTATTTGGACTATATTTTTACATAAGAATTTCAGATTATTATTTTATCAAGTTATTAAGTTTGATAACTTTACACTAATCTAACTTATAACCAACTTTTATAAATTTATAAAATTATTATATTATCGACTATATAAAGATTTTACAGTAAGTCTCTAACTCCCATCATACACTCATATGAGTCCCATGAAAGTAACAAATGCTTATTCTGCATTTAGAGATACTTGTTTGGGTTATAGAGAATGTAGTACTTATATTTAGGTCTAGACATAAAACTGAAACCCAGATCGAAACTGACCTAAAAAGAGGAACATAACTCGAATCAAACCCGAAAAAATACTCTAATGGCTCTTATATTTATATACTCAAAAAACCAAACCCAAATCCGAACCCGAACCAAAACCGAATTAAGAACCAATCGGGTACCCGAAATATTTTTGTTAAATTTAAGCTTTTATAAACTTATTTCTATTAAATATTTACTTATTTTAAGTTCTTATATATATTTATATATAAATACCCGAACCCGAACCCCATCTATACCCGAATCGAACCCGACCCAGAAAATAAAAATACCCGAATGGGTTCTAAATCAATAGAACCGAAAATCCAAAACTCGAAAACCCCATACCTGAACCTGAAGGGGTACCTGAATGCCCATGCCTACTTATATTAATGAAAGTTAACTTCACTGAATGCATATAATTAGAGATTGTAATGTATTTTATAGAATTGTGACAAGTTTAATCATACAAATTGTTTCCTTTAAAACATTCGAAACATTCAAACGTTAAATTTCAATAATGCTCGAATTCAAGTTTTAAATTATAATATGTAAATTTCTTATCAAATTTCTAACTATTTATTTATAATAGTTCTTTCAACTATTTATAAATAATCAAAGAAATTATATTTTCACCTTGCTGCTAGTTTGGACTATGTTTATATTGTGGATATCTGGATATGTAAAATTTCGTATAAATACACCTTAGGGATTTTATCCTATCTTCTTTTTTTTCTCATCATTATTACTATTAAACCAAATAAAAGATAAATGGATAGAATAGTGAGAATTTCTCAAAGAAAACATTAAAAATAGAAATTAGAGAAACCCATAAAATGAGTGCATCAAAAGAAGGAGGAAGCTAAATGATACTAGGACCAAAAATCATTTACAAAGAATAGACAACTAGACTCCAAAATTACAATATCAACCCGGCAAATAATTGTCTCCACGAAGCAAGCAAATGAAACGTAGACGGAGAAACCTCTTATAGTGAATAGATGCATCTTACAATTGAAGAACTAGTATTGTTGAGAAGGAAGGATATGAGACTTAAAAATTTATGAAAGTGGCAGAGACATAGAGACTCGTTGACACCGCAGCAAACCCTAGAAAAGAGAAACCTCGAACAAGTCTTGTACATGCATGCAGGCAAGGAGGTGAACCATCTTTAACTAGTGAAACCCGAACACCGGAAAGAACAGCCTTAAAACGAACCCGATTAAGAAAATAAACCTCAACATGAAGACGTAACTAAGCGATATATAGTGAATTATTCCAAAGTAAACCAAAATCAGTCTAAACCAACCTAGTTGGGAGCTAAAATTACTTACTTGTAACATGCATAATAAAGGAACACCTCCTCCTATCCTAGTCATCCGGCAGTCTGGTGACCGAAATGTCAAGTAAAATTTCGATGACGATAACCAATAAGTCGGATTAAGGACCATGAGACCTCCAACATCCATACAAAAGGAAAGAATTCCAATCTTTAGATCTCCAACAACCACTCATCGAGATTGAGAGCAGCTACACCGCCGGTGGCCCGATCTAAAGTACTGGTGTTCTAGCAAGTCAAAATCGCAGACCGACGCACCATCGTCGCCAACAACGGAGGTGATTTGGTGAAGATGGCCGGAGAAATGAAAGGACACTCGCAAGACGCTTCGAATGGAGGAGAGCAACCTGGTGACTGTGAGAAGGAAGAGCTGGATGAGAGGAGTCTTTTCCCGGTGGTGGTGAGATGGCCAAACCGCCGGGAAAGAGATCTTCGCCGGAGTTTGAAACCTGTGGGAGAGAGATACAAGAGAAAAACAATTTTAAGAGAGAGACTCTGCGCTTTAATCATGATTATATCCTATCTAGAATAGGCAATTTGTATGTTGTAAAAATATCTTACTCGTTAATGAGAATAAACAACTTTTCGACAATTATTACATGGTATTAGAGCTAGAGTATCCTCTGACCTAAACTTAAAACACAGCTGCCGCCGCTTTACAAAGCCGCCATTGTTCCACGATTATGTTGACTGAAGATTCTCAAACCTATGTTCTCAATGTTTTTGATAACCCAAGAGCATTAATCTCTTCCGTGATATTGAAGGAAGACAATTACGTGGAATAGGCTACTGAATTTCGAAACTCCTTGCAAGCCAAGCAAAATCTTGGGTTCATCGATGGAACAATAGCTAAACCCACCATCGAGCCAGATCTTTCCAAGTGGATGACTGTAAACTCGATGATAGTGGGATGAATTCGTATGATCTACCGTGTTCTTTATGGTTAAGGCTCCACTCTTATGGGAAAGCTTTGGGTCACGTATTTGCGTTGGAAGTAGAGTATGCAAAGAGTCTATCAAGCATGAGACTGTGATGTGGAAGATAAATGGAAAACCGGTTCTAAAATACTTTGGAAGACTCTCCAAATTGTGGGAAGAGTTGCAGAATTATCAACGCAAAAGGGTATGAGTTTGTGTGCAGCTGCTGATATAGCAAAAGAACGTGAAGATGACTGAGTCCATCAGTTCCTGTTTGGTTTTGACTTGCCGAGATTCAACCAAATCCGCTTCACCATCATTGGAGAGTATCATCTTTTATCTGTCTATTAAGCATACTCACATGTGGTTCGTGAAGAGCAAAACCTGAATCATGCTCGGACCAGTGATGTTGTTCGTGTTTAAGCTATTGGTTTCTCTGTACAAGTTGCTGCTGTAGACGTCGTCGAGCCAACGTTGCACGTACAACAACACCAACTATAGAGAACGTTAAACAAATTGCGCAATTGATCAGTTTACTGCAAGCTCAATGTAATGATACTCAATCCGAGAAACTTTCTGGTTAAACGACTACGACTATCACTAATGTTATTCTAGATACAAGGGCTTCACACCATATGATAGGAGATATATCCATTCTTCGTGACACCGTGGATATTCTTCTGTAACCTGTTACTTTTCCCGATGGCACTAGCTCTCACGCTACTCATGAGCTTCCTAATGTTCTTTTTGTCTCGGATTTTGATTGTACTCTTATTTCTATTACCAAGTTGCTTAAGAAAACTGGATGTATATCGATGTTCCCTAACTCTTTGTGTTTCTTACATGTCCGTTTCACGAGGACTTTGACTGGGACGTGTAAGGAATGTGATGGAGTGACCCAATAGGACGTCAACACCATTCGATTCAGTTTAGTTTCATACGATCATGGATGGTTTTTCTCGTTGTGTTTGGACATTCTTGATGTCTAAAAATATGAGGTGTCTCAGTTGATAAAGAAGTTTTGTTCTATAACCCAAAGACAATTTAACAAGTATGTTAAAATGGTTTGAAGTGACAAAAGGACTGAATTCATGTCTCACTTCTTATTTTCAATAAAACAAAATACAACATCAAAGGTCTTTTGTCAACACACCACAACAAAATGGACATGTTGAACGGAAACACCGACATATTTTGAACGTGGCTCACGCTTGCTCACCTAACTACGTTGATGTACACACTTTTGGATGTCTTTTTTTTGCTCTTCATCTCTCGCCTACAAAGGATAAGTTTGCACCAAGTAAAGAAGAAGATAAACTGAGACATAATTTGATCTTGAACAAATACACTTAAAATAATAATCTGAGCAGTTTTGGTGACAACATATATAAAGAAAACAAAGAACCGAAAAACATCACCATCCTTCATCTAAGGTATGAGTACATAGAAGAGGAAAGTCATCAACTGTAGTCTTCTACCATTGCAGGAACTAACAGTTTCCTTCCTTGTTGTTGCAGGTTTCAAAGTCAGAGTGGGCTTCTTCTGGGCCTGTATGAGCTTCGTCTAGGCCTGTATCTATGTGGGCTTCTTGCTCTTGTCTCACATTCCCCCGCAAACTTGAGGTGGGATTTGTCACAACTCCAAGTTTGTCTCGAATGAAGCAGAACTGACGCTGAGCAAGAGGCTTTGTGAAAATGTCTGCAAGTTGTTGAGTTGTAGGTATGTGTTTAGTTTCAATGTGTCTAAGTGCTACCTGTTCTCTGATATAATGGAAATCAGATTCAAAATGTTTAGAACGTTTGTGGAGAGCAGGATTAGTACTCAAGTAAACTGCAGAGAGATTATCACACTGAAGTAGAGTGGAACAGTATTGAGGAATGTCCATATCTCGCAAGAGTGATGATGTCCAAGTAAGCTAACGAGCTGTCTCTGCTAGAGCTTGGTATTCAGCCTCTGTTGACGACCTAGAGACACCTCGTTGACGAGCAGCTGACCAAGAGATAAAATTAGGACCCAGCAAAGTGCAAAAGCCAGTTGTGGATCGACGTGTCTCATGACACCCTGCCCAGTCGCTGTCACTATATGCAGTAAGGACATAGTCTGAATGACCTTTTAAAAACATCCCCATAGCCAGAGTACCCTTCACATACCTAAGAACTCGTTTGAGAAGAGTGAAGTCTGACACTGTTGGAGAATGCATTCTTTGATATATATAATTCACCGAGAACTGAATGTCAGGTCTAGTGATGGTAAGATACTGCAGTTTCCCAGCAATACTTCTGAAGTAAGTAGGTTCAAGAAAGAGCTCAGAATCCAGATTATTAAGATGTTGAGGAAGAGGAGTAGGCATAGAGTTGCAGTCCACCATGCCAGCTTGATGCTAGATATCAGAAGCATACACTTGCTGATGAAGAAACAGACCACCTGCATGAGACATCATTTCAATCCCAAGGAAGTATCTTGGTGAGCCAAGATCTTTCATGGAGAACCGAGCATTCAAACTGGACAGAAGACGATCGAGAAGGTCTTGATCACTTCCTGTCAACAAGATATCATCAACATATAAAAGAAGCACGATCATCTTACCATGCTGATTATATGTAAACAGAGACAGATCAGCTTTGCTGCAATGAAATCCAAATTCGAGAAGAAATGAACTGAATGTATCAAACCAAGCTCTCGGGGCCTGTTTAAACCATATAAAGCTTTGGTGAGTTTACACACATACTGTGATTTGTTGTCATCTATAAAGCCTGGTGGTTGTTTCATATAGACAGGTTCCTGCAACACTCCATGGAAGAAAGCATTTGACACATCAAGTTGTTTGATAGGCCATTGTTTAGTAACAGCTACTGCAAGAACAATACGAATGGTGGTGGTTCTTATAACTGGACTGAATGTTTCTAGATAATCCACTCCTTCTTGTTGATCGTACCCTTGAGCAACGAGCCTGGATTTAAGCTTGTCTAGACTCTCATCTGGTTTTGTCTTAACTTTGAATATCCATTTGCAGCCCAAGACATTCATGTCCTCAGTTCGTGGTACCAGCTCCCATGTGTGAAGAAGATATATCCTCTTTATCTCTTCAAACACAGATTGATTCCAATGTGGGTGAGCCAGAGCTGACACTCTATCTTTTGGTTCTGCAATATTTGTTTTAAGCACATTAAGAAGATAGCGAGGATTTGGTTTCACAATCCCAGCTTTATCTCTGGTTGTCATGGTATGAGTGTTCGGAGAAGACTGAGCTACTGATAAGATATCAGGTTCAGTATTGACCTCTGGTGCTGAGTAATTTGCAGAACCATCATTAGCAGAGATTCTCTCACCAACTGGTTCAGCAGGTGCTGGAGTAGCAGGTTCAGACATGGACCAGCCAAGTGAAGAAGCTGGTGCTTGAGCATTAAGTGATGGACTAGGAGCAGAATGTCTGATTGGTTTAGCACAAGCAGGAATGATTCTTGTGACTTGTTTTTCAACCACTGGAAGAGGATAAGATAGTGAAGACTGCCATGCTTGAAGCAACCCACTTTTGTGTCGTAGAGTGAGGGGTTGATATCTGGCATTGAATGGAAAGGATTCTTCATCAAACAGGACATGTCGACTGATGTAGACTTTCCCTGTTGGTGGATATAGACAGCGATACCCTTTGTACTGGGCATTATAACCCAGAAACACACACTGCAGTGAATGTGGCTCAAGTTTATGTGCAGTCCAGGGACGAAGACAAGGGTAACAGGCAGACCCAAATACTCTGAGGAACCTGTAGTCAGGTCTTTGTTGAAACAGCATCTCATGAGGGCTTGGACATGTTGGTGTCAGAGAAGGAAGCATATTGGTTAGAGTACTTACAATGTAGAAAGCCTCAACCCAGAATTTGAGTGGTGTATGGCTGTGAAACAACATAGAGAGACCCAATTCCACCAAGTGTTTGTGCTTTCTCTCAGCTATGCCATTCTGTTGAGGCGTATGTGGACATGAAATTTGGTGCTTAATTCCACAATTGGAGAACTGTTGTTTGAGTCGTGTACTTATGAATTCTCCTCCTCCATCACTTTGAAACACGTTGATCATGTTACTGTGTTGATCATCCACAAACACAACATAATATTTGAACCCTTGATTAGATATAATAGGAGAAGGACCCCATAGATCATAGTGTATCTTATCTAGAGGTGTTGAAGCATGAGAATCTGAACGAAAAAACTAAAGTTTACTACTCTTCCCCATTTGGCAAGGTTCACAAATGGAGGTGGTTCTGCTCTTATTTATCACTATATCCTTGCAGGTTTTGAGATGTTGAAGAATTCTTGAATTTGTATGCCCCAGTCTTAAATGCCATATATCTTCTGAAGCAGAACTCTGTCTATTTGAGTAGAAGGCAGCAAATTCTTGATTCCTCAACACATATAGACCTTCACGACGATTCCCCTTTGCCACTACTTTCTGAGTTTGGAGATCAATTATACACACTTTATTAGCATCAAAAAATACCGCACATGGGTAATCATCACACAATTTGGATACTGAGATGAGAGATTTATGTATACCGGGACACACTAAGACATCATGAAGAAGAATTGTACATGTAGTGGCTGAAAGAGAGGTGGATCCGACATGAGTTATAGGCAAGTACGTACCATGAGCAACCAATACAGTGTCTTATCCATGATATTCTTCTGTGTTCTGTATATTTTCAGCAGTGGAAGTGATGTGAGTTGAAGCACCAGATTTTGGGCACCATTCTTTTCATGATGCTTCAGCAACCCTCAGAGAAGCAAAAGCTTAATTAGTGTGATCAGTTTGTTCACCGTGATAGTTGTTATCAAATCTGTTGAAACATTTGATTGATGTGTGTCTTATTCGACCACAAATCTGACAGATTGGTCTCTCTCCATTGCCTTGAGTTCCTGACTGGTGTTGAGTAAAACCTCTTCCTCAGGAAGAGTAACCTCCTCTGTTGTTGTTGTTGTTACCCCGATTAGAACTGTTTCTTCCACGACCTTCTCTTTGTCCTAAGTTGTACTAATACTCATCAGATCTTTGAGTTTTGAATGCTATATGTGGAGAGACAGTATTTTCATTCTCATAAGTCTGAAGCTTTGCATCATACCCTTGAACTTCCGACATCACATCGTTGAAGGTAGGAGGAGCAAATTTTGTCAGAGAGCTTTGAATAACAGTAGTGATTGGATCATATTCTCTACTTAGCCCATTCAAGAACCCAAAAATTTTGAGAGACTCATCTACAGGTTTCCCAATTGAGCAGAGAGCATCACAAAGACTTTTGAATTCGCGACAATAGACAGAGAAGCTTTTACCTTTGTTGTTAATGAGTTGAAGGCTTCTCCGCAGAGAGAACTCTCGAGCAACAGAGCTCTTATTGAAGTTTTCTGCAAGTGAGACCCAGATTTCGTGCGATGTAGAAAGACTATGAACGTGTCCAAGAACTTCCTCAGACAAAGTACCGAAAAGCCAAGACCAAATCAATTGATCTGTGCAAAACAAAGAGTCATAGAGAGGGTTCGGAACCTGAGTGAGAACACTGTCAATATCTACCGTTTGAGTAGTCGGTGGAGATGTGATGCTTCCGTTAACAAAGCCAATGAGTATTTGACTTGAAAGAAGTGACTCAAATTGAGTCTTCCACAGGAGACAATTTGAGTCTGTAAGTTTGAGAGTTACAGAACTCAGGATGTGAATATTACTTGGGAAAGGGTACGAATAAGCCATTGAAATTGTCTGTTAGGACTTTTCAGAGCTCTGATACAATAAAAAAAAAAATAAACTGAGACAAAATTTGATCTTGAACAAATACACTTTCAATAATAATCTGAGCAGTTTCGGTGACAACATATATAAAGAAAACAAAGAACCGAAAAACATCACCATCCTTCATCTAAGGTGTGAGTACATAGAAGAGGAAAGTCATCAACTGCAGTCTTCTACCATTGCAGGAACTAACAGTTTCCTTCTTTGTTGTTGCAGGTTTCAGAGTCAGAGTGGGCTTCTTCTGGGCATGTATGAGCTTCGTCTAGGCCTGTATCTATGTGGGCTTCTTGCCCTTGTCTCACACCAAGCAGTCATAAATGTGTCTTTGTAGGTTATCCAGCAGGTAGAAATGAGTGGAAAATATATGATTTCGAAGAGGATAAGTTCTTTGTGAGTCGTGATGTTGTCTTTCACGAAGACTAATTTCCGTTTCCAACATCACCACTGCATGAGATGATATAGTCACCACCACGTGATGATTTTGTCGATTATGATAGGCTTCATATCGATGAATTGTCTCAAGCACCATCACTGGTATTGACTACTGCAGATCAAACAAATTCTTAGATCATTCCACCAGTTACACTTCCGTTTAATGACATGGCAGAACCAGAATAGAGCTATACATCAACAACAAACGATCAGGACGAGGTAAACTCAACATCACCAATGCATACATAACTATTACTTTGGATAGTACCAAGCCTAACACTACAAAGATGCGGTATTCATCAAAGAGTGGTGTTATGCGAAGAAGAAATTAATTGAGGCTCTTAAATACAATGACACATGGGATGTAGTAGATTTACCGCCAGGAAAAACTGCTATTAGGAGTAAATGGGTCTACAAGTTGAAGTTCTAACTATGATGGTACATTAGAAAGGTACAAAGGTCATTTATTAGCACTTGGGAATCGCCAAACTAAAGGAACAAACTATGAAGAAACTTTTTCTTCAGTAGCTAAATTGACCAATGTGAGATATTTGCTAAGTGTTATTGCTGCAAAAGACTAGACAATACATCAAATGGATCTACATAATGTTTTTCTTCATGGCAATATCGAAGAATAGGTATATATGAAGCTTCCTCCCAGATTTAAATCCTCGAATCCGAACAATGTGTTTTGCCTCAAGAAATCATTATACGGGCTACGCCAAGCGCCACATGATAACAAAATTTTACTATCAAATCCTAATGTACTATCATGTCGAAGTAGCAAAAAAGGTGTCAAACCACTTGTAGTGTAACTAACATTTAGGACACAACTACCTATTCTAATCCAAGCCAATTAGGATGAATGTATTTCGGACGATCTAAACTAATTAAGGACTATTTAAACCGAGCAATAAAGTAAACTAAGGAAATAGCAGTAATCAAAATAAAGGTTAAACAATTCAGTAAGCAATTAAGCAATAGATGAAACAAGCGCAAGGTGATGAGAAAACAGGTCCTAAGGAACGGGTGTCACGGATCAGTGTATCTCTTAAATCAACTAGGCGCTTGACAACAATCAATAGAGCATACCTCTAGGCAGCAAGTACACAAGGCATTGAATCCACTCTCATGGCAAACAAACTCGATTAAGCTATTAAAAAATTTTATCGCCATAGGCGTTTGACAACTTAAACGGTATAAAGAAACAACTCGCTTTGAGTCGATTCACACCTCAGAAGTTCTATCTCTCGAGCTAAGAGTTTGAATCTCTGAGGTTGGTTCTGTCAAACGTTCTACCAAACATCTATCGGGTGCTAGAACGTCTCAGAACGAGCTTCAGTTGATCAAAATGAAACAAGTGATAAGAGCACCAAATCAGATGAGATCTAATATTCCTAAACCTTCAACAACCTAGAAGACTTAAGATC
>JAKUCM010009856.1:0-15836 GCA_023374145.1 Lepidium sativum | reverse complement strand
GTTAGATAAAATTATAAAGTTACCTCTTTTAAACTCAAGACAATGAATCAAGCTAGAGAAAAGCTAAAAATGACATTTTCGTTGCTAATTTTAATAATCAATGGCTTTTACTCAAATGAAAAAAGTTGTTTTGGTTTATTCTGCCAAAAACCTATAGTCATTTTAACTAATATTAATTTCAAATCTACAAATTAAAGTGATATATATATATATATATATACTGTTTACATGTAAAATGAAAAATTGATCCGAAAAAGCATGGAAAGTATTGCAAGGGAAAAGAGGAAAAGAAGATTACGATTGTTACAATGGATTCTACTCAATCACGCACCGTTCAATTTTTTTGTGATTGTAACACGTGCAATGTCTTAAACTGACAAGACTCTGTCATCTCAGTTGTAACTGTCGATTCTCTAAGGATTTCGCGAGCGTTACACTTTTATCATTTTTACTTATTTGTCATATATGGAAAGTTTAAAGTTATAACTTTTAGAGATTTGTCATTACAAAAGGTAATCAGATTTTTTTACCCTTTAATATTTTGATTTATTTTTTAGCTGTACTTAGTTTATAAAATCTGGTAATTAGCAGAAAATCTAAATAAAATTAATTTTCTCCCATTTTGTTTAAAGATGCAACTATTTCACAGAAAATTTTCTAAATTGTAGATTTCTTGTCAAATACTAACCAAAAAGCCTATTGGTATAAATCACAATTTTAAAAAACATTCTCATAAATATTTGACCTTGTGCATTTCATAAATATGGCCCTTATAAATATATAGAAACTTTTTTTTTCATGAAATTCTGTATAGAAACTTTTTTATGCAGCCCACATTGATAAATGTAGTAACCATTGTGCTAACCCATTAGCAGCCCATTAAATTATTTTGCCTTCGAAGAACTCGTTAAATCCTTGTGTTCTCTACTTTTTCAAGTTCATAGAATTGGTAATAATTCTAGTCTTAAAACGAAAGAAGTGTCAAGAACCGTACAATTGGCATTTATTTATAGGATGAATGATGATTATATCTTATTTGCATCTATTATCACGAGATAAAATCACTTATGATTATTGTATTAAGTCAATGTTATATTACGCCAAAACCTTGCCGTAAGCAACCTGTTCTTATATATCAAAATCATCATCACCATGTATTTTTATTCCTCTTTCCAGAAAGACTAAAACTTTTAAGTGCTGTAAGAATAGTCTTTATCGACTGATCTAGAGCATAGGCAAGACCAGTCGAAAGGAGGAGTTGCATAGGGACCGTTGAGTAAACCTTGAGCCATCTTCTGGTGCGTTGCTTCGGTTAAGTGATAACCATCCCAATTCACATATTCAGAAGAATATTGACAATAGCTAACTCCTCTGTTTCCACACTCTTTATCAATACTAAAGTTGTATTGACCTCCGACTCCACAACAAGCAGCCAAAGGTCGGTTCTTAAACCCTACAGGGACCATAAAAATATATGTCAAAAGATCAAACCAGCGATGGACAAAAATGTTTGATAGGCAACGGACCGTATTTAACTGGTTCTTGGTAGAACCGGTACAAAGAGTTGTAATAGTCGGCGTAAATGATGTTGACATGTGGGTATAATTTCTGGATTTTTTTGAGTTCTATCTTGAAGTGTTCGTTGTGGTACTCGCCAAATTCGTTAAGCCATTGTAGACAACCTGTTAAAGGGTCGTGGTCTTCTTTTGCTGCGGTCTGAAACAGAGTAAGATACGCTGCGTAACATCCTATTGGTATGTTTCCGGGGACCAGAAATGTTTTGCCCCCCAAATCGATCAAATCCTGTAACATTGTTGCTCAATTTGTAAGAATATTAAACACAGATATGATTATGTTCTGGTGGAGAAATGTAAGGATTTAATATGTTACCACAATAGCAGAAGAAATAGCTTTGATTACTAGAGGAACAAGCTCTTTGATTTCATTGATACTTTTACCTTCGCAGAACGGGTAGCTATAATCGTTCACTCCAATCTCTCCCATGAGTATCAGCGAGTCTCCAAGCATCTCTCTGCAATCTAATTACCGAAACAACAAAACCGTTCAAAGAATACTCGATTCAACGTTATGGGTATGGAAAAGAACAATACCAGATTCCCAACCACGAGAAGACGAGTCGCAGAGATTAGGTAAAATCTACTTGAAGATGTTAAGCTGAACACTTAGGCTAACATTGGTGAAATCAGATTCAATTCCTTGTCCCACAAGAAACGCACGATCCAATGCGGTTGCTCCATACACAGCGAAGTTGATCCCATGATCGAAGCTCAAGTTTTTGGATCCGAAGTAAGACAGTACGTATGGTAGCCCCAAGAATTCGGCTGTCCATACAACATTCAGAAAACAAGTAGGGTTTCTAACTTTCTGTTCACGCAAGGAAGACCTAAAGTAGAGGAAGAACAAACAGTTTTTTCTACATCTTTTGTTAAAAAGAGAGGAACATTAAGTACCAAAGAAGTCGATGATGAGACGGCCGTCGGAGTAACGGCCAGAAGGAGGATGGAAAAAGGCTTCGCCGTAAGGAAGAAAGGCGGCTTGAGGAAGATGATTAACATCAGAAAGATGAAAATAGTTTCCGGTGTCGGCGCTGGAATCACCGAAGCTAATGATCGATTTGTAATGCCGACACGGTGATTCTGATGGTAGAACGACGATGATGGAAGATAAGAGAAGTAGAAAGCTTGAGATGAGTGAAGCCATGGGAAGAAGAGACTTTGTCTCTTTTACTCAATGCTTGTAACCTTTTACGACACCTAATCATGCAGACTCGCGACATTAATTTATTTGATTTTTATGTTTATGCGGGGAAGATGATGAGTGTTCAGAAACGTCTAGTTTAGATTAGACACCTCAGGTTCTGAATGGGACACATGGGCAATTCTAGTATTGTAAGCTTACAGTTATACTCCACACTACTCATGTATTTTTTTTGTCACAATAAACATATCAACAATGATAGTCAATATCAAATAGTATTAGCGGAATTTAACTAAATTTGGTAAAATTTAATACTAATTTAATTAATAAATATATTGTACTGTATATATTAGAAAAAAATCTAAAATTTTAAACTTTTATTTAGATTTTAAATTTATTACTTTTATTATTGTTATTATTATTAATATTATTTAACTTTTTCAAAAAATACATGAATCTGACCTGATCCAAAATAAATTAGATAGATTTTTGAATAAAATTTGGATCTTTAACAAACAATCAGTATCTAATTATATTCGATCTATATCAATCTGAAATCAATCCAAAATATGTCAGAACAAATATTAAAAGAGTGATTTAAAAACTTGAAAAATCTGATTCAAACCCAAACAAATACTTAAATGTTCATATTTAACATGATTTTATTATTTATAATTAATTATATATTTTATTTAAATAATAATAAATTGTAAAATTGTTGTATATACAAATAGTAATAGCTACATTATAAAATGAACTGAATCCAACTAAATTAACTAACTTGTGTTATCATTTACTATCATTAACTTTTGGCATCTCGACCAAAAGGAAAAAGTAAACTTTTGGTCATTATTTTACCTTTGCGAGTTATATTTTAGAACAATTTAGATGTGAAAATTAGATATCAACGAAAATTATATCTTCTCTGCATGTTACGAAATCAACTATGATCAATAACGAAAAGAGGTATGTGAGTACAAAAGATACCATATAACAAGCAATAAGAAAAATTAGAAATGACCTCCAACGAGATTCCAACTTAAAAAAAAAAGACAAACAACATTAGAATCATATTTTACTAAAGTATCTTAAAAATAATTATGTATGTCTAATATTTGCAATTATTAATTTATGATATTATTGAGAATGTATTTTTACGTAGGAGTTTCAAAATAATTATTATCTTATTAATTTATTAAATTTGATCAAATTTTACACTGATCCGACTTGGACAAAAGAATTTTATTAATTTATAGATGTTATTAATTTATAGAGGTTATTAATTTATCGAAGTTCTATTGTATATATAATACTATATATGGTAAGTACTTACCGAAAATGTTTTTTTCGATTATGTTTCATTGATTTTATTTTGTATTTTTCTATACAAAAAGTTCGTTTACCTAAAAGAAAAAAGAAATCACGATCGATATTCTCTCTGTTTTTCAAGTTTGAATGTTTTTTTGTCAATATTAAACTATAATTAACCGGTCATTAGTCAAATTTAGATATAATATAGACAATAAAATTTATTCTCTGCCACTAGACTATAAGCTACATAATTGAGTGCTTCTTAAACCTTTATTTTTATTTTATTTTACATTTATTTCATTAAAAATCAAAAAACAAAAATCTCATATTATTCTTCTCCGTCATCACCAAACTTCATCTCTACCACTTCTTTTTAACACTCTTGTCCGTCAAGACCAACAACACTCCACCACCTCCGTTATGCTTCGTCGGTAACACCGTCAATCCACCACTTCACACTAGCATTTTGTGGTCAATCTCAAGCCTTTAAATGACCCAAATTAAGATCTCAACGGTTATCACATACACGCTTCCATGAGCTTCGGATAAAGTTTAGTCTCCAAAGACCTTCCATCTTGAGGGCTGTTAAGAAAACATGTATCACTCACATTTATAGCATATCTCTGTAAATATAGAAGCCTCATTTACATAGTTTCAGAGCATGATTTTCTACAGTTTCGATTTAGCGATTAAACTTCTTCTTATTTTTGAGTTTTTTTTTCGCTAAATCATTTACCTTATTTTTCTGTTATTCATTTTAAACATTGTGAACTTCAAAATCAGTTTTTTTACTCTATATGTTTATTAAAATTTACCCATAAACGGTCAAAGTAACATACATCAAACCAGACATACAAACGAATATGAGTTGAACATAAACTCAAAATTTGAAAATCCTAGGAGTTAGGGTATCAATCCGATGAAAGCGTTAATATGCAGATAGCCGCCAAGCTGGCGGCAAAGTTCCGCTTATCTGTCACCGCAAAATGAAGCCGAGAAACACTTGTCGTCTAATCCTGAAAACAATTGAGGCATCTTTCTATTCGGATTCGAAACAAAAAATTGTTTACCGTGGAAGAATCTAAACAGGGATCTCCATCTCTAATATACTCCATCGTCGTCGGGATCCAAACTATTGGTCTGATCTTACTCACCATATCCTCATTCTCGGTGAAAGTGATGAAGATTGACAAATCAAAAGAGGTGAAATCTCTTGTATAGCAAGAACCAAACGTGATACTAAGTTCCTCGTGGCAATAGAAGCTCATGGGAGAAGAACCATCGTTGGCAAAAGAGAAACTACCGGCAAAGACCAGAATGAAAAATCGATACTCGTCACTGCGAGGAACACAACCAAAACCTCAACCAAAAACCGACAGTATGTAGGAAGAGAAACTGGAGGAAATCTCCAGATTTTTCAAAATTGAAAAACTTAACATGATGAATAAACTCTAGAGCATTCTATCTAAACAATTTAGATATGAGAATAGAGAAAGGAATGGAGAAATTAACAAATCGAAAGAATCCTCTCTCCTAGAAGAGAGGGAGGCCCCAAAAGGTTTTGAACCTCTGAATTTAAGCCATCAGATTTATTTTCATTCAAATCTATATTGTAGACCTCTAAATCTAAGCCTAGTACTACTTTTTGTTTAAATATATCATTTGCCTCTAAATCTAAGTTATAATCCTTTTGAAATGTTTTTCTTCCAATATGTTTTTTTAGTTTCATTTATTTTTTCGACGACAAATAAGATATGAATAAAATCACAAAGGAAATACAATCGAAAATTAAGCAAACTCCCCGGCCCGGCGAGCTAAGAAGTCTGCTCGATGATTGAGAGATCTCGGAAGAATATATACTGATACGACCGAAAACAACGAATTCAGTCTGAGAAACTCCTCCTGGTAAGCCCAAAACGCCGGCCACTCCTCTGGTCGTTCGAAGATTTGTATCACCGACCTACAATCCGTCGAAATCTCCACCTCCGTGATTTGTAGCGCCCCTAAAGACTACATAGCCCATAACACCGCTTCTACCTCAGCGTGCAGGGCCGACAGACTCCGGGAAATTCCTATGGCACCCGAACACTTTCCTCCAACTGAATCTGGAAAACAGTACCAACCAAGACCTGAGTATCGATCAGTGTCCTTCCAAGACGCATCCATAAAGCATCTATAGCCCGTGAAATGTAAATTAGTTGTGGTAGGGAAAGCTAAAGCCATCTATCTCTCCTCACATCCCGCAAGGTGTGATACACTGGCCTCTAGGCGGCCTATTCTAGCCTCAACCCATTCTACCTGATTAGTGACTGCATTAGACAGGATTTTCCAAGGATCCAAATCTTGATTTGTAAAACAAAACTGATTCTTTGCTTTCCAAATGTGCCACAATATCCATGGAAATATGTTCATATTAGCATCCTCAGATGACCTTGCGAACAAGTAATCCAAATTAAACCACATAGACACTCCAGGGAACCTATTTGGTGTCGATGGAATACAAGATAGAGCTCATACATGAATGGCAGGTGGACACATGAATAAGACATGAGTGATGCCCTCATGTTCCGCACTACAGCGGGAACAACTATTATCACATCTCACACCCCGCTTTATCAGATTTGTATTCATCGCGACACAACCTGATAAAACTTGCCATATAAAATGTTTAATTTTGTTGGGACAGTCTAGACTCCAAATTTTCCCATACAAAGTATGAAAATTTGGCCCGAACGTAGGCTGCCCCTCCGCAGAAACATTCTTGGTAACTACATAGCCTGTCTTCACCGAGTAACGTCATGTGTCTAGTAAAATGTCAACCCTAAGAATCCTTCTTCTGCTGATGAGAAATTGGGATTCCTAAAATCAGGAGGGCATCTCCAGGGTCAAAGTATTGACGAACTAACACTTCCTTCCATCTACCAATCCGATGATCAATGAACTAATCCACCGTAATGTCCGGAAAGACTTGCAGATTCGACCTAAATGGCGACCTTAAGTACACATCTGGTATCCAACGATCACTCCACACCTTAATACTTTTCCATATCCAATTATCCTAATACATTCTCCCACAATTATATCACTTGCTGAAAACAAACTACGCCACCCGTACGAAGACCCCGCTTTCAGCAGTGCCTCCAGAAGGCATTGATCCTTATAATATCCACCTTTTAGCACCCTCGCCAACAACGAATCTGGGCACTCTATGAGACGCCAAATTTGTTTAGCCAACATAGCCGAATTAAACTCTTCTAAATTCCGAAAACCCAAACCCCCTTCCGATTTCGGCAAACATAACTCTCTACATCTTCTCCAATGGATGCCTTTAGAAGACTCTGAACTAGCCCACCAAAAATCAGCAATCATTGACACCAAGTTTCTGATTACTCCCTTATGTCACCGAAAACAAGACATTACATAATTTGGCAATGCCGTCAGCACCGACTTAATCAAAATCTCCTTCCCTCCTTTAGACAAAACTTTAGTTGACCAATTACTCATGCGACCTAGTATCTTGTCCCGAACATAAGCAAAAACCTTCGTTTTAGTTCCTCCTATGTTTTCCGGTAAAACTAAGTAAGATCCCATACCACCCAAATTATAAATCCCAATAATTTGTTGTATCTCCTGACGCGTCTGGTCTGAGACCTCGGACCCAAATTGAATAGATGACTTGGCAAAATTTATTTGTTGACCAGAGACCATCCCATACTCGTGAAGAATTTGTAATATCTGAACAGGCTCCTCTGTTGTGGCCTTACAAAAAAAACAAACTATCATCTGCAAACAAGAGATGAGAAATAGGTGGACTAGACCTTGCAATGGATATCCCCGTAACTAACTTACACCTTTCAGCCTCTCGTAATTTAGGGATTAAGACCCCCTTGGAGAGAATGAAAATGTATGGTGACAAGGGATCTCCTTGCCTTAATCCCCTGTGATGAATGATCCTTCCTCCAGGAAGACCATTTATAATTACTGAATATTCCACCGATGTCAATTAGAACATAATACATTTGACCCACCGTTCACAAAATCCAAGTCTTTGTAGTAATGTGGCTACGAAATTCCATTCAATCCTATCATAAGCTTTGCTCATGTCAATTTTTACAGCCATAAACTGACTCCGAACATAACTATTGGTGAACAATGCATGAAACATCTCCTGCGCAATCAAAATATTATATGATATTAACCTCCCGGAAACAAAAGTCGACTGAGTATCCGAGACCAGTTTCGGTAATAGTCTCTTAAGCCTCAAACACATAACCTTTGATAACACCTTGTATGCAATATTACAAAGGCTGATAGGTCGAAACTCCGTCATTTTAGTTGGACGAGATATCTTGGGTATAAGACATATATAGGTCATATTTAAACCCTTCTCAAAATAGCCCTTACATAAAAAGTCATTGACCAGAGTTAGCAAATCTAACTTGATCACCTCCCAAGAGTGCTGAAAAAATAAAGCAGTCAACTCATCCGGTCCCGGGGACTTTCCCTCCATCGAAAACATAGCCGTCTTCACTTCCTCCTCTGTCGCTACACGGAGCAAAAACTGATTATCTACATCTCTCACCTTGTGCTCTCTACATTACCTAAAAATCGCATATCATTTCCCTCACTGCTAAAAAGCTCAGAAAAATACGCCGACGCCTCAGTCACTAAATCATCCTTCTTTTGTAACCCATACTCCTCGGGAATCTAGGAGGCCAACTATTCTATTCCGTATCCTCCTCTGTGAGGTTTGAGTGTGGAAAAACCTAGTGTTTTTATCTCCCTTTCGTAACCAGGTAATTCGACTCTTTTGTCTCCAATATACCTCCTCATTTACATATGCCTGACGTAATTTTACCGACGCATCTAAAATTTCTGATTGTACAGGAATCAGATTATTTTTGCAAGCCTCTATAGCTTGTTGTAGATCTGCGATTCTCTGTCGACCTGGCAAAATCTTGTTGGATCGCCAGTGTGAGATCTCACAACGATAGACTCTTATTCGTCTCATTAAGGAAATAGGTCTCTGGATCGAGACTCCCTTCCAACTCTTGGCGATAACCTCATTTAAACCCTCCTGCCCAATCCACCTTCTGTCGAAGATAAATTGTTTCTTAGATTTTTTAACATGATCCTGAAAACGTCCTAAAATGGGACGATGATCAGACCCAATCATATCCAGATACTCTAATTCTGATTTTGGAAATAGGTCATGCCAGGCAACATTGCCGAAAGCCTTGTCAAGTATACAGCGTATCACCCCATTATTACGTACACCTCTCCAAGACCACTGATTTCCTATTTTTGGAAAATCTATAAATCCACAATCACAGAGCATTTGATTATACGACCTGAAAGATATCGCACTACGTAAAACCACACCCTGCTTTTCATGATTTCCAGAGAGTTCATTAAAATCTCCGATAATCATCCATGGTAAAATCTTATTAACACTAATTCTAGTTAGTCGTTCCCAAACGTAATCTCTCTGGTTCTGCCTTGGATCACCATATATGAAAGTCATGTGACTCACAACACCTTTCAATTCTAATGTTATATCGATCATATTTTTATCTTTGTAATTTATAATGACATTATAATTATCATTATAAAACAAAGCTAAACCACCACTTAACTCGTTTGGTTCAACTGTCGATAGACAACTAAAACCCAAATGTATTTGAATTTTTTCCAAAAATAAAAATGAATTTTTTTGTTTCTGACAAAAATAGAAAATCAGGTTTGAACCTTTTCCAAATATCCCGAAGATAACCTATGGAAATTTTATTACCAATTCCCTGACAATTTCAACATAAAGATTGTAAAAACATTCAAAAAAATCAAAGCTTCTTGGAACCTTTGTCTTGGTCCTTGAACTTCCCCTCCTTCACCTTAAAACTCTTCGGTGTTTTCCGAGGTGATAAAGCTGCCATGATCGACATCTTCTTGGTACCAGCACCACGAATTAGAGTTGCTGTTCTGGAAGATACCCTACTTGGACCAGGAAGGCGGTTTGATTGCTCTGGCCTCTTTACACTTTTGGAATTTGTTGGCGAATTCTTCATGGATTTTTGCCATTTCCTCATCAGTCACTAAAACACTTACCATATCCAATTAATTTTGAAACTCAAACTGAAAACGCCCAATGCCTAAGTTGAGACCTCGGACCTTACCCACCAAACCCCACAACTATGGCATCCTAAATAAAAATGTATCCACATTCTGCAACATTGGATTAAGACAACATCCCATCATGACTTTCAAACTCCTAGCCAACAAGGCTGAATTGTCAATCTTGGTATTTTTATTTTCAATAATCTAGGAGGCAACTTTTGTGCCAAACCCTTTTAATTCAAACCTACTTGAGCCATTAGCAGTCCTACATTAGTCTGTCGATCTAGTACTATTAGTATGGAAAATCGCAGAAAAAGAGTCTTTAAGAAATATACTCTTCAACTCCCCTTTAAATAGGCAGACCATCTCACGAATAAACGATATCTTACCCAATTATTCATGCCCCAATTGAACCTATAAACAAGGAATACTAACAGAATGAGGTTATCTCTATCTTTTCCAATCACTAACGTCCAAATCCTCCAAAAGGGTTGAAGTACCTTTAATCCTTCTTATTTTAATTCTCCCGACACCTCCGTGGGTTCAAGAAGTTGAGATCAAGTAACCTTCCTCCTCCGGAAGAAAGATCCATAATCAAAAGATTGTAATCCTGACTAAAAAATTGAACAAGTTTTGACCAAAAGCCGGACAAAAACAACCGCTAGATAACATAGATGCATAGAATTAGCACTTCCATTTGACTGAAAATACCTTACCGATTGATCGTCAATTCCTATTCCAATTATCCACCCACTAATTAACCAAGATATGAATGACAGAAAGTTCCTCACCCCTCTGCCACCATCCCAACTCCTGCTCATCAACGATCTCCTTCGATTAATAAAATTGGTTCTCTTATGGACACCAAAAAGCAATTACCACTAACAAGTACTCCTCCATGTGTGAGAGAGTTTATCGGACCAAGAACCAATAGAACACTCACCCTACAGTATAGTCCTTCCCAAATATTCCATCGGAATAACTGAGACCCAGGAACATTTACCAAAACCACATATCAGATCATCTTGGAATCCCCACCTCCAAAAATAATATTATGAGAGGTAGTAAGACCAATCCCCAAACCCACAAGAGATTTCTTGTTGAAACTAATTTGAACATTTGATTACTCAAATGCATAATCTAGATAACCAAATCGAAACCAAAAGACCAATCGGAATCTCACTTTACCTCAATCCCCATATTTGTCATTGTTATTTCGAAATCAATTCCCAAAAATCTATATAGCTCTAATACTCCACCTTCTTTCGCGATAATGTGTTTAAGATCGACACTCCCTCCGCACCAGTCACTGCAAAATCAGAGTAAATAAATAGCCCCACATTTTTCAGTCTCGTTCTTTACGGGTGTCCTTTATCTCTCTTGAAACAAAAGAATTTTAGAAAAAATTAATCATTTCCAAAAGCCACATGCTTCGTTTCTCGAACTTTTCAATCTCAAACTGTTCTATCGTATTTACTTTATAACTCCTTTGAGTTTGAAGAGCGTATGAAAGAATCTAAAAAATATTCATATTAGTGAAAGTATCTTGTAAAAAATGTAAGAAAATGTAAATCGCTAAGAAGAACATTCACAGTACCAACAAGCGCATCTTTAGCCCAAGCTGCTTCATAAATGTCAATAACAATCGCTGATGCATCAACATCAAGGATTTTGTCATTAACACGAAACATCGAATTTCTAGTTCCAAGTTTGATTAGCTCTAATGTCTTGATCAACACGTGTTGTGAGTTTTCTCACTGGATCTGTGTTGATCTAAGCGACGAAATACATTTTGATGTTTCTTGAGACAGTAGCTAGTTCTTGAGCTGAGATTACGTTGATTTCGAGAACAGGACATGCGAATTTGATCCGACCCATTTCGATTTTTTGGTTTGTCTATAAATTCTATATGGATTTATTTAATCTTCTTAAGAAGCAGAGATTAAAGAAAGTCAAATTCGACCTTCCTTTTTCACTGGTCATTTTGAGAATGATTATACAATCACTTGAGAAAAGCTTGGGATTGAGAATAACAAGGAGATGAAAGTAGGGAGCGTGAGATTAGGAACAAGCTGGTGGTTTTTCGACATAATAACTATTTGACCGTTGTTTTTTTACAATGGAAATTTGGTTACAAAAGTTGTAGAGTTTACATACATTTGGTTTTTCGGTTTTCAATATTAAAATGTAATTGACCGGTATATTAGTTAAATTTTTATATGATATAAATAGTCGTTTTATTCTAAAGATTTCTTTTTTTTTATAATAGATATTATAAAAGTTGTTTATAAGTAGTTTTGACTATTTTCGTTGTAATAAAAAAAATCTAGTCAAAGTGCGTTAAGTTCTGTCATAATTAATTAAGGTCTTGTTCGTTTGCTGGTCGCTGGCGACTGCGACTAAAACATGTTCATTTCGTAGTCGCTAGTTCAGCGACCGGTCGCAGCGACCAGTCGCCAGCGACCATCGATTGCAATTTTTGATCGCTGTTTAAAATAGCGATTTGCGGCGACTAAAATTAAAAATTACTAATTTACCCTTATTTTTTAGTAAATTCAAAAAAAAAACCAGCGATCAGTCGCTGGTCGCGCGACTACTAAACGAACAACATGGCGACTGATCGCAGTGACTGGTCGCAGCGACTGTCAAACGAACAAAAAATAATTTTTTTGGTCGCAGTCGCTGGTCGCTGGTCGTGGTCGCAGTCGCCAGCGACCAGCAAACTAACAAGGCCTAACTATATTTTTTTTCTTCTCGGAAATCAACTCTTCAATAATCCAAAGTTCTAATACAACTCAAGTCATCATCATTATCGACATGGCACCAGCGAATAAAGCTTAGGATTACAATCTGTCAAAGAGAGTGAACGTCTAGCTATTGATTAATTATATTTAAGATACAACCTAAATGAAAAAGAAAAGACGTAAAGCTCTTTATATTTTTGGGGAATTTCTTAGGCTCCTTATTCTTAAAATACAACCTATATGTTACACATAATTAACTATATTGAAGATACAACCTACATGTCATTCTCGAAGGTCCTTATTATATTTTTGGTTCTTTGTCTTTTTAATTTCATTTTTTATTTGATTATTTTCTTGGGTATGAATCCTTGGTTAGCTCTTTAATAAGCTTTGGATAGATAAATAACCAGAACCAAAAGAAATCGTATTTTTATTTTCATTTTATCTAATCCCTTAATTATATACCAACACAATCATTTTTTCTATATTTTGGATAATCTAGATCAACAGATATCATAAACACCAAAAGTTTTCGAATCAATTTAACATATTTACAAATTAAAGAGATATGAGATTCAATTGATCCCAGAGTTCATACAAAACTTTATGCAACCATTAGTATACAAAAATTTTAAATTTAAGTTGGACCACTAATAATGATTCGGTTTGATATATTATTCTTTATTTAACTTTATGTAGATAAGAAAATTAAGTTTGCATTTAGTTTTTGTAGTGTAAGCTAATAAATACCTAAAATATATTAATATCTAGAAAAAATAGCAGAAAAATAAGGGTTGAGTAATTATTTAAAAGTTGTTTTAAAAAAAAAACTCATTACAAAATCTGAGTTATTGTTACAATTGTATTGCAATTATGAATATTAGTAATACTCTATGACGTTTTATATACAATTTTGTTACAAATCATTGTAATTCTATTCCGTACGATTTGTGACAAAATTGTAACTAGATTATTCGTCACAAATATACTGTGACATTTTTGTTACAAATATGCATTTGTGCCATTTGTATTATAACTATTTACAAATCGTCATAATTTTGTAACAATATTTTTGTACTGTGATAAAATATATGTTATTGTGACAAAAATATTACTTATCAATACGATTTTTTTTCTTGCAGTGACTTGATCCATCATTTATATGTAAATGGTAAAAATCAAATTAAAAAATAGGTGTTTAGCATAAGATGATGTTTTAGAAGTATGTGTTGTAACTTGTAAATAGAAAGCCAGCTAAAGTCAGCAAAAAACCAGCTAATTATTTTTATTTTTGCTACGTATAATTAATATCATTAATCTGGAAGTTTTGGTTATAATCGATTAGATCTGTAGAAGAAGCTTCTTGCCAAACAAAAATTAAAAAACAAGAGGGTACTAGTTAGTAGCCTGTTAGGGTAAGACTAAAAATTCTTTCTTCTGCGTCGATGATTGAGATGAGCAAGTCCTTCTGGATTAACAAAAATTAAAATATTTTTATCAGCTAATGGTATAAGTGATAAGTAGAAATATCTTTTAATAAAGTAAGCTAGATTGGGTCAAAAGATTGTAATCCATTAATGTATTCAGTACCGTGCTTATAGAGTTGTCAACTGGATATCTACCCTAAACTACAAAAAAAAATTGATTTTAATAGAGCACATTTAGAAAAACAGTAATAATATTTTATGTTATTTTGGTTTGAAATTAAAAAACCGCATATTATAATAAAGCCCAAATCATAAGCATCAAAATATATGTTAAAAACACTTGTAACGTTGCTTAGAAATATTACCACGCCATTATCTACTAAAATTCATTTTCTTTTATTCTTAAATTTCCTTTTTCTAAAGTTTTTATTTCTTCATTCTCACCAACAAACACAAAAACTAAATCTGAGATTAAATTACTCAACTTCCAAGCATTCTTTTAGTATTCTACATTTCCTTGAAATAAGTTTGACCATAATTGTTAAGCGTTTAATTATGTTTCAAGTTCAGTTTGGTGAAGCCTTATATGTATTTAAGTCATCTAATAAATTTCAGAAATATGTTCAGAACTAATATTTGGATCGCTTATCAATTAACAATCTGTGTTTTCGTTGTTTCTGCATAAATAAATTTTTCAAAGTTTAAAATGATAAAGTTTTACTTTTGATCGATTATATCACAAAAAAAAGTTGAGTGTCTTGGTTATTATATCTACAGAGTGAAGTTAGTTCGACAACTCGATTATGTGAATTCATTACAAGAAAACATAAGTTTAACAACACTCATTTATGACGTTTTAAAGACGTCGTAAATGAGGGGCGTTTTAACAACTCCTTTACGACGTAATTGTATTTCGTCGTAAAGAAATTATAAATTGACAATTAAAAATTTTGTTGTAAAGCTGTTGGCACTTTATGACGAATTGACAACGCTTTACCATGTACAAACCAATTCGTTGTAAAATCGTCCTTAACTTGCAACATATTTACGATGATTATTGTTTACAACAACTTAAAAACGAATTTAGAAATTCGGTAAACATGTTTTTCATTATACATAATTGGTTATTAAAGAAATCTAACATACGTCGTAAAAACGTACCAAATAATAGATTTGTTGTAAAAACGCCTCAAATTTGCAATTCTTTTAGGATGAAATCCGTTACAATCATTTAAAGACGAAATTTAAAATTAGATATTGTAGATTAGTTACATACATTGTAAATTACTCGTATTTGGAAAAAAAAACCAAAAAAATGTCAATTGGTGGTGATATATACGAGCAACGGAAGTGGATGTATATGCATAGAGATGCTACTGGAATCGTGACAAAGGAGTTTATGAACGGAGTAGAAATATTCATGCACCAAGCAAGTCGAACTGAACCCACGCTTGAATTGGGTAAGATGTTTTGTCCTTGTCAGAAATGCAAATATACGAAATTCGCGTGAGTGCATTTGGTT
>JAKUCM010009855.1:0-15513 GCA_023374145.1 Lepidium sativum | reverse complement strand
TTAAAAACCAATGTTAAGATTAGCGATACTAAAAATTCATATTGAAACTAAAATCTTTATATTACAATTTCAGTTTCGTCTACCTAAAATAAATATCTCAAACGTCAAGAATACATGTTCCATAGATATTGGAGAATTAGTTTTGCTAATTTCAATTGTGAATTCGTTCGGTATTGCAGCGTTAATAAACTACAAACTGTGGGGAACAAAGGAAGCAATTGTCTTATCAGAAAAAAAAAAGAAAAAAAGAAAAGAGACTAATTGGAATAAAAATATATTAAAGTTCTGAGCAAGGTATTAGAATAATCTTTTTTTTTAGTAAAGCCATCCAAATGTACTTCGTGTTGTATACTAGACAATGACGCTTGACGAATTCAGAAAATGATATTTAATAGTTATATATATACTAAAATTAAACTTTTATAAATTAAAAAAAAATTGAGATTACATTAAAATAATATATTTTAATTAATTTATAGGTTATTAATTTATTGATATATTAATCAAACCAAAAATTTAATTTAAAACTATTAAATTATAGAAATTTTTAGTGTATATTAATATATAGATTATTAATTAAAAAAAGGTTATACTGTATATATATTTTGAACGCAACAAATTTTGTAGATACATAGTTAAAACTTTTCACGTATTATTTGACTTTTAATATGCTAGCAATTTATACATATTATTTATTAAGTATTGTCACGTATTATTTATTTGGTAACTCAAATCGAAGAAGATCATTGGACGACAACAAATCTATATATATTGGAGTATGATTTTATCACAGATTTTGATTATGATTTGAAAATTTCATGAATAATAACTATAATTAAACGTGGCTTTGGTATGACTGATATTTTTTTCCAAAATTTTATGAAAAAAGTTTACACTATTTTCTTGGGTGGTACAACCCACATATAAACCCTCATTTTCAGATATTGAAATTGGTCAAAAGCATACGTCAATATATGTGTAAGAGTGACTATGAAAATGTTTTTTAGTATTGCATAGTAAGGAAATCGAATCTACGAACTCTTTAAAGTCATAAACCCATCCCTTACCACTTGATGACAAACTTCTTGTTCATATAACTTTATTTTATATTTTAAGAAAGCTTAAATATGTAAAAGTTTTGAAAATACTTTATTATGTCCACTTGAATTGTATTCATATTTGATTCTCGGTTATGATGAGTTATATTTTTTGCTATAGGTAAGTAGTTTTGAATACCTGAAATACCTTTACCATTTTTGCAATTAATTAAAGCTTATGATGAATACGACACCATGCATGCATAACTTATCTATAACTAAAGATGTCCCACGAAATGAGTGCAAAACAAGTAAATTCACAAATTCCCTTTTCACATAACATACAATTGAAGCATCTTTTCTATAAATAGAACCAATTTGGAAGTAGAAGAAGCATAACAAAATTCACAAATAACATCATAGACAATAAAAACACTCTTATGGCTACAGCTACTAGTACTCTTTTCCTAGGGTTCATAGTCCTAACGAGTATGCTTAGCTTCAACACTGAAGCTAGGCCTCAACCAAGTGATGAAGATCTTGGTACCATCATTGGGCCTCACGTTAGCATTGATGAGGATTTAGGTACCATAATTGGACCGCATACCGCAGATGACCAAGAACCACATACAAATGTAGACGAAGACATGGACATGGGTACGATTGTTGGACCGCACGCCAACTTAGATGATGATGATTTTGGTACTATCATTGGACCCGAGTTCGAGATCCAGAGGAAAGATTTCCCTGACGATTTCATCTTTGGAACATCTGTATCTGCATATCAGGTCAACATATACACATAGTATTCTCACAACATTATGATTATAGATAGAAAGACTCTTCATGATTTACAAATTTGGTTTTGAGTTTTAGGTTGAAGGTGCTAAAAAGGGTTCTGGAAGAGGCTTAACCACATGGGATCAATTTACACACATGTATCCTGGTATAAAATACAGGCTTATTGTTCTTATTTTTTATTTTTTTGTTAATTACAAAGAGATTGTAAATTCTGATTATATTTATGAAATCAGGAACATCAGAAAAGGTATATATTATATAGTTTACTACCATATCAGAAATGGGAATATACATAGTTGAAGTTATTCATACTAACTTCTCTTCATTTGATATATAAATGTACAAAAATTATTTTCTTAGTCTTTTCTTTTTGTCAACTTTCTTTCCTTAGTTTAAAATCTCATTTTATTTTACTAAAATATATTTTCTTGTTATACATATTTTATAGACAAGGTTGAAAACCGTAGTGATGGAGATAACGGAGTCGACTTCTATACCCGTTACAAGGTACATCATTAACTTTTTCTATTATAAATGATTCTAATTTTATATTATTGTATTATATTAAAATGATAGTCTTTTTTTTTCTTTTCTTTTTTTCTGTTATAGAGTGATATAAAATTAATGAAGGATTTGAAAACGAATGGCTTCAGATTTTCATTATCCTGGACCAGACTCTTGCCTTGTAAGTGCATCTCATTTACGAAACCACATAATTTCTAAACTAATTAAATCATCTTTTTTTGTGTGGAAACTAATTAAATCATTTATATTGCAAACACATGTGTATATAAATAAATTTCCAGATGGAACTACAGATACAGTAAGCGACGAAGGAGTGCAGTTCTACAATGATCTAATAGATGAACTTTTAGCCAATGGTTAAACATCTCATTACTTAATTATAATTTCAGATATATATTTTTAGCGTTGCATTTTTTAGCTTTTAATTTTTGTAATAAAAATTGATAGGAATAAAGCCTGCAGTAACTCTGTTTCACTGGGAATCTCCTCTTGCCCTAGAAATGAAGTATGGGGGTTTTCTAAGCGAAAAGATGGTGTAAGCTTATAATATTGTTTGATGAAAATTTATAATGGTTTGACGAAATGATGGTCTAACACATGAATGGATTAATGTAGAGATGACTTCCGGGAGTTTGCAAAATTCTGCTTTGAGAAGTTTGGAGATAGGGTAAAGAATTGGGCAACATTTAATGAGCCATCGGTATACAGTGTTTCTGGTTATTCTGTTGGTAAGAAAGCTCCAGGACGATGCTCTTCTTGGGAGATAAAAAATGCGAAGAAAAAATGTGATAATGGAGATTCATCCATAGAGCCATACATTGTTGGTCACAACCAAATTCTAGCTCATCTTGCTGCTGTTCAAGAATTTCGAAAATGCGAAAAGGTTCTTAATTCCGTACAAAATTGTTATATATGATTACTCAATTATTCATATCTTATATGACATATAAATATATATATATATATATATATATATCCATAGTGCCAAGAGGTTGGAGGAAAAATTGGAATAGTGTTGGTGTCTCACTGGTTTGAGCCTCAAGATCCAAATTCAAGTGAAGACGTCGAGGCAGCCAGACGATCCCTCGAGTACATGCTCGGCTGGTAAGTTTTTCTTTCATATTATAATTTTTTTGTCAACGATTAGATTAACAAGAAACAATCCATATGTAACCTAAAACCAACACCCTAAAATCCTATTTAAATCTACTATATGTAATGGAGAGAGATCGAGCCATTAGCTGGATCATCTGACAATTATATTTTAATTTATGGTTACCTAATAATATAATGTCTGAATATTAATCAAACATAAGATGAGACATAACTTTCTATAACTACAAATGGACAGGTTTCTTCGTCCTCTCACATATGGACATTATCCAACGGAAGTTGTAAATGATTTGAACTTCCGAATGCCTGAATTTACGGAAGAACAATCTAAGGAACTACGAAAATCATTGGATTTCGTCGGATTAAATTACTATGGAGCGTTTTTCTCTACTCCTCTCGCCAATGTCAACTCATCACAGCTTAGTTATCATGCCGACTTACGTGTAAACTGGACAGGTACTATTGAATTAACATTAAATTTGTATGAAAAAAATAATGATTTCTTTGCTTATTTTTTGGTTTTACAGTTAAGCAAAACCATTCACCTCATCTCAAGGTACTTATGGAAATGATTTTTTAGAGGGAGTTTTTTGTATACATTATGAGTTATCATGAGTTACGACTTATACTATGTCTTGTTTAAATTACAGTCAACTTCGATGGGGATAGTGATATATCCATTGGGTTTGATGAAGGTCTTGAAACATATCAAAGACGAGTACATGGACCCCGAGATTTACATTATGGAAAATGGTAATTCATTACCTATATCTTATACATATATATGTAGTCAGTGAAGCCATATTCTAATCCAAGTCTAATTAAATTGGTAGGGTTGGACGAGCTCGATGATGGGAAGAAAAGCGTAATAGAAGCCACTAACGATTACGGGAGGAAAGAATTTATCAAAAGTCACATCTTAACCATGGGTAAATCAATCAGGTATAACTTACATTTTTAATTAAAATATATACTTTTGTTATATGCAACTATCATAGGCATGTTTTATTAGATTATGCGATTTCAACTCAAAACCAATTGATAATGAGTGGAAATGCCCATATATGATATATGTTTAAGTGAGTTTTGTCTGAACGAGAAAGATGATGTAATGAATGGTTTGCAGGTTTGACAATGTGAAGCTGAAGGGTTACTTCATATGGTCGTTAATGGACAACTTGGAGTGGGAAAAAGGTTATAGGACCAGGTTCGGACTCTATTACGTGGATTTCAAAAACGACATGAAACGACATATGAGGTCATCTGGGAAATGGTTAAGTGAATTTCTCGGATCCAAAGAGTCTCTGAATAAATGCTACTTTGAGAGCCAACGTGAGAAAGGAATTGCTCCCAAGTTGTTCGATGTTGAGTATAGGGATGATGATAACATGCGTCTACGATACACGAGTGATTTTATGTGAAAAAGTGCTGGAACAATGATATATATGATCATCGATCTACTCTACTCTGGTAGAGTGAAGCCTCAGCCAGTTATAAAGTTTATTATATAGTGTGCTTAGAAACAAAGAATAAAAGCTGAGATGGTCATATCTATGTTTATTTTATCTTTTTTATCTGTGTTTGTGAGTGTTTTATGCACATACTAATAATCAATGGAATAATGATTTTCGTATATAGTAAGTGAGTATTCTACTAAAAAAGCATGAGAAATATAGTTACACAGATAGCCAAATGTCGAAATTTCTAATTATCTTAACAACATATATATTCGGATGAACCAAAGTAAACCATAACCACTAAACAAAAGGAAAATTTTAAACCATATAAAGTTATCTAGAAAGCCTTTTATCAGAAAAAAAAAACAATAAAGTTATTTATCTCGTAACTTTTTTCTATTCCTCTATTTTATTTACTCTATATTATTTAATAAAATTAAATTAAATCGTCGAGTTAAATTCTTTTATCTAGCTCTGCGTATTCGGGTATCCGAATTTGGTCGGGTCGGGTATTTTGGGTTTTGGGTATTTCGGGTTTAAACATAGAGAACCCGATCGGGTATTTTTGAAATTCGGTTCGGGTTCGAGTCGGTATATTTCAGGTTCGGATCGGATTTCGTATTTTGTTAAGGACCCGATTGATACTCGAACATATATAAATTTTGGGTTCGGTTTGGGTATTTACAAAAATTAACTACAATCAAATTTTTTTTCTGAGATAAATAGTTCCAAAAGCAAACAAAATATTGCAGTACCACACCTTAAGATGAAACAAAATATTGCAGTACCACACCTTAAGATGAAACAACAGTCTGTTTCACACGACAGTTATCAAAACAGCATAAATGTAACAGTCCGAGATTTGTAACTCTTTGATCAACATCTCTCTCTTCGTTTTCTGCAAAACTAAAAAGTATATGTTATGCAACTATCACTAATATAAATCTGATTAAGTCAAAGTCATGTACCTTATTTATCTAGTCTTTTATAGGGATTGAACTTGTAAACTCTACAATAACAACAACAAACTAGTGGTGTCATCCTCTTGTCAACCTCTTCAATATCAGCAAGAATTTGTCCAATGGTGAGCTCTTTAGATTCACTTTTTAAGTCTTGTTTTATCCATTGCTCACAACACATTAATACTTCAACGGTAAAGTGGGAAAGATAACTTTTGGTTGATGTTATAATACGCCCACTTGTGCTAAAAGCACTTTCAGATACAACTGGTGACACCTGCATTACAAATACATCTCAGGCAATCTGTGAGAGTATAGGGAACTTAAGGTTGTTCGCCTTCCACCATGAAATAATGTCAAATATTGTCCCATATACTTTTTCAAAACTCTCAACGTCATCTCTTAAATATGTATCTAGCTCATCTCGTGTTTCCATTGCTCCTTTCTCACTCATCATCTCTTTATACCGAATGTCAATCCGCTTATACCCCAATCCATCATCAAATACATCTATCTGATCACAAGACTTTTCACGACTAGAAGTACAGGCAATAGACCGAGATGACTGCGATTGTGTAAACTGTGATTGAACATTTGAATTCCCATGATGCCTATCACTATACTCAGCAAACAATAACCTCAAAATCATCAAGACTGACTCATTCATCTCCTTAGCTTCAACATAATCTTTTCCATGTAATGTTTCGAAGCATAGCTTCGCAAACTGCATTTTCTTTCTCGGATCAAAAATTGTCGCCACTATCAACATCCTGTTGATATTCATTCTTCAGCCCATCCCAATACTTTCCAAACTTTGTAACCATCACACTAGCTTTCCTGCTCAGCTGACTATCATTTTTTGTTATAAGATCAGTCAGATTTGATGTTATGGTCACTATCCCACCATAGCAGTCATGAGAATTCAAAGACATAGAGGCTGAGACAACAAGAGTTGAGTTATAGAAAATCACAAGAAAACGACGAAGCCTCTCAACCTCATCCCAATTACTACACTTAGGAGGTCCTTTCCTAATTTCCCCATTGCCTAACTCTGAGAAATAATCACAGTAAAGTTTATCTTCATCTAACATTTTATCAAATGCAACCCAAAATTCAAGAGCTTGTTTCAACATCAGATATGTTGAATTCCACCTAGTCTTCACATCTAGTGGTAAAGTACCTCTTGTCATCTTTCTTGACTCAACCTTTAGCTCAAATGATTTCATCTTATTCGTAGATGATCTAAGATAAGTGACAACATTACGAATTGCACATATACTATCATCTACATAAGCTAAACCATCATTGACAATCAAATTGATTATATGTCCACTACATCTCATATGTAGCATCTCACCACCCAAGAAAAATGCATCATCTGAACCTATTTTAAAACTACTTCCAAACTTCCTTATAGCCAAAGTGTTAGTTGTTGCATTGTCTACTGTAATGCAAAACAACCTTCTTGATTCCCCACTCAGCTAGACAGCCTAAAAGAACAGTAGCGATAGTCTGACCTTTGTGGTCGGTTACAGGTTTGAAGCCGATAATCATCTTCTTAAGTGTCCAAGTGAGATCGATGTAGTGGATTGTGACGACTATGTATGAAGCACCTGTACATAAGAAGCGGAGTTATCAAACACAGAAGTATAGAAGTAAGATAAAACAGAAGTATAGAAGAAGCCGAGTTATAGAATGACAGACATTAAACAGAAGTATAGAACAAGCAGATTTATCAAAACAGAAGTATAGAACAATATCAGAATCAGAAGTACAGAACAATACCACATTAACTACTCAATTATCTATTACACGTTGTTATTTCTTATTCGGTTTAGCTATTTCAAACAATATCAGAATCAAGAAAACAGATCTGAAGTTGAAGTTATAACCAAAGCTAAGCATATATGAATTGAAATTTAAATCAACAGAAAAAATCAGAAACTAACCAGTTGGTTGACACTTCCAAATATGTGTTGTAACAGAGACTCTTTGATTGTTTTGTAAAAACCACTTATTAAGCTTAGCCTTTCTCTCCTCATACATTTTGACAATGTCCCTTTGAGCAGTCTTCCTTGAATGAGGTGTATAGAGATTAATCTGAAAACATAAGACAGTGAATCAGTAATATACATAGCAAAACCTGAAAACTTGTCATCTATGGTCTCTGGTGTTCCAATCTTCAGTGGAACCAACTTCTCAGAATGGAAAGAGAAAGTTGAGTTTACATTAGGAGTACTTGACTTGGATTTGGCACTTCGTGAAGAGAAACCAAATCCAATAACTGATGCAAGTACTGATGAATATTATGCCCTCCATCAAGCTTGGGAGAAATCGAACAGATTGAGCATTATGTTCTTAAGGATGACAATTGCTCCCAACATAAAGTCTTCCCTACCACCTAAAGATAATGCTATGACTTATCTTAATGCATTAGAAGAGAAGTTTAAGAGTGCAGACAAATCCCTAGCTGGGAAACTTATGGCATATCTTTCAACTATGAAGCATGATGGCACAAGGTAATGCGTGAACATTGCATTGAAATGACCAACCTTGCGGCTAAGTTAAAGAGTATAGGAATGAGTGTGGATGATCAGTTTCTTGTCCAATTTTTGCTAAACTCTTTACCTCCTCAGTATGGGCTATTCCAGATCAATTACAACTCCCTTAATGACAAGTGGACATCTGATGATCTGGCTAATAGACTGGTACAAGAAGAGTCTAGACTTGCCCGTGAAGGTATAAAGGTTGCCCATTATGTCCAAGGAGCTGGACCTAAAGCTGGAAACAGGCATCAAGTAGGCCATAAAAGAGCACTATCCAGGAATAATGATTCCAATCAAGATCATGAGAAGAAAAAGTCAAAGAAAGATGACAGAAGAAAAAGTGCCTATTGAAGCTTTTGGCACTTATCGTCTCATTTTAGATAGTGGATTTTGTTTGGATTTATTTGAAACTCTTTATGTTCCATCTATTTCCCCCAATTTAGTTTCATTAAGCAAACTTGATTTATTTGGTTTTAATTCAACTCAAGGAGATGGTTGTTTCAATTTATTTCTAAACTCTAATCCAATTGGTTTTGGAAAATTAGTTGATGGTCTTTATATGTTAATTTTGGCTGATCAAACTTCTGAAACACATCTCACTCTGCATGGTAATAAAGAAATTAAACGCAAGACATGTACTAAAAATTCATATTTCTTGTGGCATAAAAGACTGAGACATATTTCCAGTGAAAGAATCAAAAGGTTGGTAAAAGATGGTGTACTTCCGAATCTTGATTTTACTAACCATAAAGAGTGTATTGATTGAATTAAGGGAAAGCAAACAAAACACACTAAGAGAGGAGCCACAAGAAGTACACAGCTTCTTGAAATCATACATACAGATATTTGTGGACCTTTTGATGTTCCATCTTTTGGAGATGAAAAGTATTTTATTACCTTTATCGATGATTATTCACTTTACTGTTATCTATATATGTTGCATGAAAAATCTCAATATGTTGACGCTGTACAAGTCTTCATTACTGAAGTTGAGAGGCAATTAGATAGAAAAGTGAAAATCATAAGGTCAGATAGAGGTGGTGAATTTTATGGCAGATATGATGAAATAGGACAACATCCTGGACCTTTTGCCAAACTTCTTCAAAAATTAGGAATTGTTGCTCAGTACACAACGCCTGGTTCTCCATGGAAAAATGGTGTAGCTGAAAGGCGTAATCGTACTTATATGGGAATGGTTAGATCCATGATGAGTCATGCTAACTTACCAATATCCTTGTGGATGGATGCATTACGTACAACAATCTATATCTTGAACAGAGTTCCTAGTAAAGCAGTTCCAAAGGCTCCTTTTGAACTATGGAAAGGCTGGAAACCTAGTATGTCACACCTCCAAATTCGGGGATGTTCAGCTGAAGCAAGAATATATAACCCACATGAAAAGAAATTGAATTTCCGAAGGATCAGTGGTTTCTTTATTGGTTACCCTGAGAAGTCCAAAGGATATAGATTTTACTGCCCAACCAATAGTACAAGAATACTAGAAACCGGTAATTCTAGATTCTATGAGAATGGCGAGATTAATGGGAGTGATAAAGTTCAAGATGTGGTCATTCGGGAAATTAGGGTTCATATCCCTTTACCCTCAATTCCGAATGTTACTGGAAATCTTCCCGTTGTTGAACCGTTAAACAATGAGGAAAATCCAGTGAATGATCATGCACTCCATGAAGAAAACATCACCAATAATGATAACACACTTACAACACAAGAGGAACCAACATTAAGAGATCTACTCGTGAGAGAATATCTGCTATTTCTGATGAATATGTGCTTTATCAAGTAGAATCTGGAGAATTGAACATTAAAGATCCGGGTTCCTATTCACAAGCCCTTAAGGATGTTAATTCAGATAAGTGGGTTGATGCCATGAAGGATGAAATAAATTCGATGGCTAAGAATGAAGTCTTTGATGTTGTTTCATTGCCTGAAGGAGACAAACCAGTTGGGTGTAAGTGGATCTTTAAGACCAAACTTGACTGTGATGGCAATATTGAATGACATAAAGCTAGACTTGTAGCCAAGGGTTCTAATCAGAAAGAAGGTATCAATTATAATGAGACTTTTTCCCCTGTGTCAAGGAAATACTCTTTCAGAATTATCATGGCATTAATAGCTGAGCATGATCTCGAGTTACATCAAATGGATGTGAAAACTGCCTTTCTTAATGGAGACTTAGAAGAAGAAGTCTACATGCGTTAACCTGAAGGCTTCATAATCAAAGGTCAGGAAGACATGGTCTGCAAACTTAAGAAATCAATACATGGACTGAAAAAAGCTTCGAGGCAATGGTATCTTAAGTTTGATGAAATCATTACAGAATTCGGTTTCAAAGAAAACATTGTTGATCCATGTATTTACCTCAAGATCAGTGGGAGTAAGTTCATATTTTTGGTCATGTATGTTGATGATATTTTATTGGCCAGCAGTGATCTTGGTCTATTACATGAGACTAAAAGTTATCTCTCACATAAATTCGAAATTAAAGATATGGGTGAGGCATCCTATGTGATAGGAATTGAAATATTCCATGATAGATCACTTGGAATTTTAGGATTGTCTCAGAAAGAATATATCGATAAAGTTATTGAGAGATTTGGCATGAGCACATGTTCTCCTAGCATTGTTCCTATGCATAAAGGTGACAACCTTGATCTTAAGCAATGTCCGCAGAATGAAATGGAACGTCAAGAAATGCAAAAATATCCTTATGCATCTATGGTGGGAAGTTTGATGTATGCACATGTCTGTACAAGACCTGATATTAGCCATGCAGTTGGCATGTGGGTAGATTTGAGAGTAACCCATGACTCACTCATTGGCAAGCTGCAAAGAAAGTTTTGAGATACTTAAAGGGAACAAGGAACTACATGCTCACATATAGGAAATCAACACATCCACAGATAGTTGCTTTTTCTGACTCAGATTTTGGTGGATGTCATGATATTAGACACTGCACTCTTGGCTATGTGTATCTCTTTTATGGGGGTGCCATCTCATGGAAAAGCCAGAAGTCGGAGCTGCTCTACACATCCACTATGGAAGCTGAGTACGTGGCATGTTATGAGGCTTCTATTCAAGGAACATGGTTGCGGAATTTCGTCTCTGAGTTTGGGCCATTAAGATCTGTTGACAAGCCTCTAACTCTTTACTGTGATAATCAAGCCGCAATCTTCTTCTCTAAGCATGATAGAATATCTAAAGGAGCCAAACATATGGACCTTAAATATATATCTCTCAAGCAAGATGTTAAAAGAGGAAAGTTTGTCATTGAACACATAGGCACTTATGTTATGGTTGCAGACATATTTACGAAAGCACTACCTCCTAAGACTTTCAATAAGCATGCTGAAAGTATGGGTCTTGAGGATAGTTCCTAAATATGTTTGTCTGTTTTATTGGCCTTATTTGACATTTATTTGAGCTCTTAAATGACTTTTACATCTTTTATATTATGTTTCCAATGTGCACCTACATTATTGTTGTTAGATTTATGATAACAGAATGAGTCTTTATTTACAGACATTAAAGGGACCATTATGATAACTCCTACTTAAGTTATGGTCTAGCTATGAAGGTGGTCAATGCAGTAGTACATGGAAGGGATCATGTTGCAGAATGATGTGCAACCGCCATGACTCTCATTGAAAACTAGATTAGCCAAGACACTTATGAAGACCAAATGAAAGAAATTAAGTTATAGCATATTATGCCGGCCTTATGATTCCTAAGAGAAAACATTAATGGATAGTACTAACGACCAATTGGGAGACTGTAAGGAATATTTTCTTTCTCTATTATATGATCTTATAGTTATCCGTTTTCTATTGGAATATTGATATTCTTTAATATATTTGGAATCCAATTAAATTGGTAATTAAGGAGTTTTTCCTAAGAGATTAATCATGTTCTCTCATATAATTAACCCATCATAGTTCTCTCATGTAATTAATCATGTTGCTTAAAATATCTAGGGTTCATATTAAAATCAATCTAACATTTTGCTTCTTCTCCCAAAAGGTTAGGATTCGATCATGTCTTCAGCTGCTACTTAGTTAAATCTGTTCTTTCTCATGATGTTAGTTTCTGTGTTTTCAGACCCGACTTATATTGTTGCACCGGTTTAGTTTTTGTGTTTTCAGACCCGACATATATTGTTGCATCGGTTTTAAGGTTACGCCGATATTACTTTAAGAAGCTTTTCTCAGCTACTTGTTCTCTTTTTCTGATCAAAGTTTGTCAGGAAAAGATTTTGAGATGCTCATATAAATTAACAAACTGGTTGGTACTAAAGAAAAACTGATACAGATCGAGAAGCACACAAATTGAAGAAAGTTTACTCTTGAATTGACAATGAATCGTACAACCATATGTAATCTACACAGCCTTAACCTACTTAACATATTACAGAGATTAGTATCTACAAAATAAGGAAACAGAGTAAATACAGAGTGATCACAATAATGAAACCGTAACATATGCTAACATCCCCCCTCTAGTTGGAGCATGTAGATCTTATAACGCTCAACTTGTCTTTGAATTGCTCGAACTCCTTTTGGCCTAGTGCTTTGGTAAGAATGTCTGCAAATTGAGTTTTCGTTGGGACATAGGAAGGTGATATGTTACCGGTCACAAACTCATCTCTCACGAAGTGGCAGTATAGTTCTATGTGTTTTGTGCGTTCATGAAAAACTGAATTGGTAGGTATGTAAATAGGGGATTTACTATTCGCAGAACATACACATAGAGGACTCGTGTTGAATGCCAAGATCAAGCAGCAACATCTTAAGCCAAATAAGATATTGTGCTAAGTAAGACATCGCTCGATACTCAGCTTCAGCTGAAGATAGAATAATAGTCTTCTGTTTTCTGTTTTCCAAGAGACAAGAGACCGGTGAACCTCCCAACTGAACAAAATAACCAGTAACTGAGCATCTTGTGATAGGGCCATTGGCCCAATCCGAGTCTTGAATAAATCCGGATTAGATGTGAGTAAAATCCCTTGAACGGAACTGTGTTTCAAGTACCGTCCAACTCGACACGCAGCTTCCCAATGCTCTTTTCAGGAGACTGCATGAACTGTGCCAATGTATGAACCGCATAAGAAAGCTCTGGCCGAGTTACTTTCATATATATTAGGCTTCCCACCAATCTGTGATATTGTTTTGGATCAGACATCAAAGGGGTTTCAGAAAAGACAGCCGAATTTCTGAGCCATCGGAAATTGTAGCTGGTTTAGAGCCAAGCAAACCAGTTTCAGCTATGATTTTGAGTGAATACTTCCGTTGGGAGAAGTAAAATCATGTGGTGATTCCTTGCTACTTTAATGGCTAAGAAGTATTTGAGAAGTCCCAAATCTTTCATGTGAAAACAAGTTGAGAGATGAGCTTTAAATTCAGAAATAGCTGCAGGTGAGTTGCTAGCTATCACGAGATCATCTACATAAACCATAACATGCAAGACCGTTCCATTTGTCGAATTTGGCGGTGACGATGGTGCGTCTGTGTCGGTCGTCACAGCAGGTGTTGCTGAATCAATTGAAGAAGATTGTGGACTTGGGCCTAGTTCTGGTCCATTAGGTGGTGGAACTGATCTGTCTTCAGATTATTGGGCCGAGGATTTAATATAATATTTGAATTAAGTCTAGCAAAGATGTGAACAATATAAACGATGAGAATAAAAGGTAAGGTAACAAATACAGAGTTGGGACTAGGTTCTTGTTACCTTAATTCAATAAACGGCTGTATTATACTCGGTTAAATGTGTTTGTGAGTCTATAATAAAACTGTATGTGAGACCGTCGATAATACACCAACCACGAAATCTGCAACTCTTTACGCCTACTCTACATTCTCCAATGAGAGGAACTGTTGTAGTGTTTCGTTCTGTGTAAAAATGTGTGAGAAGAAGTCTTCGAATTGTCTTTTATAAGAGACGGGAACTTGGAGAGGAAGAAGAAGTTGTTCAACAAATTTTGAACATGATCTTAGTGGTTCAGAAAATTTCGGAAGACCAAGTCTCCACGAGAATAGGTATCTTTCGTTTCGCTTAGGCGGCAAGACTAATTAGAGCTAATAATCTTTAGTTTTTTAATGGGTTAAAAATATTTGGTAAAAAGAGAAATGAATGCGCGCGGCTGTTGGAAGGGGGCCCGACACTGGCACCAACATGATATGGTGGCGGCGGCACGCACGTGTGGTAGCTCTCTTCTTTCCTCCATAATTTCTCACGTAATTTACATGTATAATAATAATATATACACATGTAAAAGAAAATTTTGTAAGTTATAGACTTTTAAACCCAATTTCTGTTTACATTAAACCAATATGCTTTAACAACTTAAAACGTTGGTCCATTTGGGCGCCGAATTGAACTAACTTTTGTTGGTTGGCCCGGAGATATAAGGTGAGGTCCATTAGCTGTAGGTATTGATCCAACCATTTCATTATGTTGTGGGCCTGAAGCTAATGAAGCCCATAAAACGTGATCTTCTTCCTCTGTATTTCATGATGTCTGCGTTTGTGTTAAATGTTAGCTTAATAACGAAAGACTCAAGAAATTTAAGGAGACTTAACATATTTAAGTGATATCTAAATATGTTATGATAAAGATTTAGTAGAATATTTTTAGGATTTTATCTAAAAGTATTTCTTATTTGTTTTAGACTTGTGAGTTATCTAAATTAGTCTATAAATACATAAAAATTTGAGTTGTAATTTCTTATGAAGAATAACGTGGGATTATTCTTAAGAGTTGTAAGATTAAACTTTGAGTTATTTGCTTAAGTTGAATAAAGAAAGAAGTATTTATTATTGTGTATGTTTACAAGGACTTGATTTAACAAATTGGTATTAGAGCATTGTTAAATCAAATCAAGAAATTAGGTTTGAGAAATCGAAGAGAATATGGGAGAGCTAATTCCGACAACGAAACAGAGAGAGAGTAGTTCGAGCTCAATTCAATGTATATGACAATGAAGTTAACCTTAAAGGTACACAAGGTTTGGTAGGCTGTGGAAGGAAGCAAAGATGAGGAAAAGAATGTTTTGGCAAAGGCA
>JAKUCM010009854.1:0-22470 GCA_023374145.1 Lepidium sativum | reverse complement strand
AACCATGTCAATAAGATCATTCCAGCTTTGCAGTCAAGATGTACCCGATTTAGATTTGCTCCCCTTGATCCTGTTCATGTGAGTCAACGTCTTAAACATGTAGTAGAAGCTGAAGGGTGAGATATAGCTATTTCTGTCTTATAAATTTTCTTTTTCTGTTTGCTCCATCATCTTTTCTTTAATATATATTGTTGTTGTACCATGCTTCCTTTCCTACAATTCGACTAGGCTTGATGTAAGTGAGAGTGGTTTGGCAGCTCTTGTACGGCTGAGCAATGGGGACATGAGAAAAGCATTGAACATTTTGCAGGTTCTGTAGTATTTCCTTTTGGTTCTGTCTCCTTACTCTACAATTGTAAATCTACAGAAGAGGAATACATTTTTCATTGGTGTGAATGGATCTGTAAAAGTTTCTTATGGATTCATGGTTGTGAGCAGTCAACGCATATGGCGTCACAGCAAATCACAGAGGAAGAGGTTTATCTCTGCACTGGAAACCCATTGCCAAAAGACATTGAGCAGATATCTCACTGGCTTCTAAATGAATCATACGCTGAGAGCTACAAAAGTATTAATAGTTGATATTTTACTTTATTTACTAAGTTAATGATTTCATGGTTCTAACTCCTGATTGTTACTTCACTCTGCAGATATATCAGAAATGAAGACGAAAAAAGGACTTGCAATAGTTGATATTGTCAAAGAGGTTACCATGTAAGTGACATACTCAGTAGCTGCTTCTACTACTGTGTATTTCTTGCGTCTGTGAACTAACTTTTGTTTCTCCATCAGGTTTGTTTTTAAGATCAAGATGCCTTCAAATGTCAGAGTTAAACTAATAAACGATCTGGCAGACATTGAGTTAGTATCTTTTGCATTTCGAAAAATTGGCAGATTATTAAAGTCTGATTGACAGGAGTAGAGTATTTCAGGTCTTGTAATTTCAATTCTCTTTACTGTTTGCAGGTACAGATTGAGTTTTGGGTGTAACGACAAACTCCAACTTGGAGCTATCATTTCGACGTTCACACATGCCCGGTCTGTCTTGGTTGGTGCAGCAAAATAAACCATGTTTTTACCAATTTGGATCTTATATGCAACCCCTAGAATGTTTTATCTTGGTGACTTTTTCATGACAGTCTGTACATTTTATGGCGTTTGTGACCAAAAGCTGATTTTGCAATTACCAATGAAGCGTTTCAATGCCACCTTTGTTATCCTCTCATCTTATTGTTCTGCAGATTGCTCTAAACATGTTTCAAAAATGCTCTTCTTCATACTGCTAATCTGATCATGGTTACTAATGGACTTAAGACAGAATCATAGTAAAATAATTTAACATCGCTACAGGAATCAGAGCACTTTGTGCTGCTTACTTAATCCCTGAGCGAAAAAGTTTCAAAAACTTACTGTCAATACAGAACATCGCAGACCCAAAAAAAAGGTGAGAGGAAAACAACCTATACAGAGGACTTTTTTCTTGCAAGTTAGGAACTCTGGCTAGCTTCTACATTCCTTTTCACATACCATACTCATTATCCATATACACGTATTGCTATACATCTGCTGCAGATTTAGCTTTCCATCTTCTACAAACAAAATGCAGTTACTATGAGTATTGGCCAGATTAACTATCCCCTTGACCAAACTGCATTTTGCTTGTGAAGATTGAATAGTTTGTTTATCAAAGAGTTTCATCCGTTTTCCTATTGGACCATGAAATCTCAAGGTCGAGTGATCTAGAGGAAGCATCTTTGTTGTTTTAATGATTCAGGCTTAGAGATCCACTGTACTCTCCTTCTGTCACGACTTTGTCTATTTGGATAGTGACACGCCTAGGGTCGTCTACAGAAAGGAAATTTGACGATAGGAAATCTAAACATTCCAATTGTAAATGTTTGGGGGAGTTTCACGATAGGAAATTTTCTACCAAATTGTTTAGTAAAAAACATATGAATAACAGATTTTAAATGAATTTGTTATTTGGACGATTATTCAGTGGATGGAGAGTGTCTGGGTGCCACAAGTATTCATCCGAGCTTTTCTGTCTTTCATACGGAGGTAAAAGCAGTGTTATGGGCAATGAAGTCTCTATTGGTTCTACAAATAACGAAAGTGGAATTATCGACGGATTGCGCGACGGTGCTGCAGATTTTTAATCGAGGAGTGGACATCGTTTCTTCGATAGCAAGAGAAATATATACGTAATATTATTTTCTGTGTTTTCAATATTGATTGTATCGCGTTCTTTGAATCATAAGGCGGATATCCTAGCCCGTTATTCAAAGACTCCGCTAGGTCTAATGTATCCCATCCGTGAATTTTTTAGTTAATAAAAATGCCGTTGAGAAAAAAAATGAATTTGTTAATTTTATTATTTCGAATAATTTGTAAGAAAAATACAAAGTAGTTGGGCTCATATTAATAGAATGAAAAAGGTCCAATTGTTGTACAAAAAGCTCAACCCAACACTTACTTTCTGGTCCAACTAGCTGATCCAAATCCACTAATCGACACGTGCAACGACAATGTTAGTTCCAACTATTCGTAAACTTGCACGTGACAACTCAAAAAGTTCTCTGCCGAACCACAAGTGGATCCATTGTCGTGGACCACATCTGATTCCCGCCAAATACCCGTGAAACAATCTCGTTATCGGCGATGGCATCTACGTAATTAAACGGAAAATCCAGGGCATTACTTAACCGATTGTTGCTGCACGTAAACTCCGGTGACACCACCACTTGCTCCGAACAGATCGAGCCGGCGACTGATTCCTGCGGACACGTGTCATTCAGAGGCTTCAAGTCGTTCTCGATCTCGCTCCGTCGCTTCTCGATGACACCTTTCTTGTTATAGATTCGACATAATACCCAATCGTCTAGCTGAGATCAGAACACATCCGGTTAACTTAACCCAATTTAAAATCAATTTCAAATTTCGGTTTAATTCACTCACCCTTAAACTATTTTTCTTGCGAACCGACCGGTCTACATCAGCGAGCCGGTATTCATGCATTATCCAATTAGTTTTCTCTCCATTTGGAGGTTTTCCAGAGTAAAAACACTAACGCCTTCTTAATACCAACCGGTTTAGGAAGACCGATCGGTTTATCAGCACCTGTAGCTTTCCAATAACCAGTACCAGCTGCTCGGTTTGGTCTTGAACCGTTTGGATACTTTCGATCTCTTGGTGAGAAAAAATACCATTCTTTTACACCGTACAAAGCCATACCTGTAGGTAAAATCGAAATTCAATTCTTACTTCTCAAACCGGTTAACCAAAACCGATCGTGATTTGAGAGAACAAGAAAAACGTACCGGGAAGGTCCCAAGGATCATATCTATACAAATCGAGTTCAGTGATGATCGCAGCAGGAATTGACTGTGACGCACATTTACGACAAAGATACATGAGAACAAGCTCCTCATCGGTCGGATGAAATCTAAATCCAGGTGGAAATTGCAAATCAGTCCCTAATTTCATCATAATTCACCTTTTTACCCCCTGTTTCTGGAGTTTCTATATATAGAACAGAAAGAAGTAGAAAGAAAGATGTTTGAAACTTCTGAAGCAAAGAAGAGAGAAGACTATATAACACAAAAAACCGTGGACACGTAGCGAATAGACAAGGGCTTGATGATGATGGAGTGGAATCTCTCTTTAACGTAGTGGAGACATTCATGGAGAAGGACACGTGGCGAATGTTAAAGTAGGTAAGTTTGGTCATTGCTTACGTCAGACTATTTGGACATGTAGCGGTCTTGAGCAGGTTGATTTTGGAAAAGAGCGATAAGTATCGACACGTTTGATCTCACACGCGTCTACTCTCTTGACATTATGAGGAGACCCAACGTTGACCGTATCTGATTTTTAGTATTATTTTTCATGAGATTTTGAGCTTTTGTACTTTTCGATATTATTAATTAGTTTTACTTCCTAATTATCATTTTTAACTCTTTTTTCAAATTATTTGTCAATTTATTTTCGAATGTAATTTTAGTATAAAGTTTCAAATATATTTTAGCTATAAATTTATACAGTACTATTAAATAATGTAATTATGATTGTAAATTAATGTTATTTATGAGGTTAATATAGTTAATTTATGAAAATTACTCTACATGTTCTATATTATTTGTCATTCTACAATTTTTTACACATATTAAAAAAAGAATTAAACATTCTAGTATGTCCTTGACTATTAGAATTTCAAACTATTTAATATTTTATTTATTTAGTTAGAAACAAATGAAATTATTTTATATTAAAAATGCATTAAAAATGAAAATAACAACTAAAATAAAATAAAAAAACAAATTAATATGAAAATGGAGGAGTATTATTTTACTTAAAATAACCTAAAACAACAACATAACTGTGACTTTTTGTTTTCTTTTCCTAAAAGCAAATTCACAAAATTGGGTAGCTTTGCTTAATAAAAGTTCGATTATGATCCGATTTTATAAAACAAACCTATGTTAATACTAGTTAACTCTGTCACTTTCTGCAATGGAGTCCACAAGAGAGCGTAATTTGGAGCCGCAATTGCCACCTGATTATTATAAGCTTGGATATTCGCCACGTTGAGCCGCAATGTAAAATTCTGCCGTCCTTTTATTTTTGGTGGGTTTGAACTTTTTCGGATTTAAAAAAGCTCAAAAGTAACCCAAATATGTAGACATTTGAAAAGATGTGGATGGTTTGTCGAATAATGATCAGAATAATTAGATGCATGAATTTAAAAAGCATCGCTAATGATTGTAGAAATAGAACATTTATATAAGCACATAGAAATGAATAGCCACCGAGATTAATAATTCAGGTCGGCAGGATTTTGATTTATATTCGTGTAACGACCAGAACTAGTGCACATGCCACGTTTTTATATATAAAATCACCGAAACGCTAATGCCTTTGTACTTGTACGCTCTGGCTCAATCTAAAGCCACATAACATGCAAGTCATTCACGAACATCAGCATCATCATTGTTTCGTTTGTTTCCATACTCATCATCATAATCACTATAAATCATGTTTAATTTTTTTTGTCAACTACTCTAATCTTCTGGTGCTTTGAGAATTTGTAAAATGACAAACTACTCTAATCTTCTGGTGCTTTGAGAATTTGTAAAATGACAACAGCACTAAGCCACATGTCCTTGGCGTAAATCATGTTTAATTTTAATTATAGTTGCTGGTTCAAAATCATGTTTCTATCAAAACCAAACCAAAAACCAAAATTACTTGATAAGAACCGAAACCTAAGAAGTAACTATTTTAGTCCGGTTCCAGTTTTTATGCCCCAAAACTAGTTACTACTTGCTAATCACCAAACTTTGTTGCCAATGAATTAGAAAAGTATAAACACAGAGATGATTTGATTGCTGGCATCAACAAAACAAACTGGAAAATGTGTAAACTATTTAGTACCAAGTTTTGAAAACTAAAGACCAGAAAACTGGAACAGAGGGTGTGAATTTAAACAAGAGACAAGGTACATAAAATGGTGGAGTATTGGAGTGAACAATACAACAACTGATATTCTTCATTTTCTTTTAACTCTGTGAATGGTAAATGAAACATCCAAGAGAAGGAACGAATATCCAGTTTCAGAGAAAGAAAGTTAGTATTGTTCTTCTACTTAACCAGATTAAGGGGTAAACCAAGCCTGGAACAAAGCAGATACGTGATGTCAGATCAATCCATCCTTCCCTTTAGGATTCTCTCTTTCACCTCATTTGGCGTTCTGGACAATATCAACACAAAAGCATGTTAATATCTTGTATAATACAAGTGCAGAGAGGCAAAATGTGAAAAAGAAGTAGACGGGGAAAACAAAGCTTACACAACGTAGACATGTCCTCCCCAACCACTCAGACAATCACGGTCTACTGAAGACAGAAGTGCTTGTGAAATTGTCTCAAACAATTCCTCAGCTTCCCTGCATATCAAATTTGTTAAGGGTGAGTTGTTATATACTTATGCATTTTGATCAATGCTCTCTGTTTATAATGCACTTTTTCGAAAGATGACCTTGAATTTCATTTTATTTGCACAGAATTATGACAAGGAAGTCATTGTACTCAGTGAAACACCCTAATTCTAAGCCAAATGAAGATATTCTTGACAAATCTATTGAAGCCACGTCATCTATAAGTAGTATTATGCACTAAAATATTCCTACCATTCACAACAGTAGATATTCCTATGAACGACTCTACCAAGTTTTCCAGTTCTTATACAAGCATTTTGGTTTTCACTGATCGGGTAATAAAGAAGATTTTTTTTACAAGTACATACCATATCTGGTTTGAACATGGCCTCACAGGCACCATATAGTGATTCTGAAGCAGTTCCAGAGACGACAAAATCTTTAGCTAACTCCCTGCATTTAGGGAGAAAAAGTGTCGAGACTATCAACTATCAGGTTCAGTAAAATCTCAATGATTTTCGAATTTGGCATTAAACTTAAAAATGAGAAATAAGGATGTGAGCATACTTGGCTCCAATCGAATCCATCGTGCAAATGAAGGGTTTGTCATCGTCTCCCAATCCAGCAATCACAGGCTGGCATAAGTATGGACCAAATCTAAAACGAAGACATTGGTACTTACTTAGCCACGACAATTCCAGCATAACTTATAAGAAATCAGCTTCATTTAGTTAAGCTACAAATGGGAGAAGAAGAAATTTTACCTACCTTTTCTCATAAAGAATGGCGGATACAAGACTAGCGAAAGTTTCTGGTTTCATATTTCTCTCCTCCCGAAGCTGATATAACTTATGACGAAATACTAGTCGCTGATACCTTCAGTGACAAAGACAAACAAAAACAAAGCCATAAATTTTGTACTTCAATTACGATAAAATATAAAAATAGGTTAGTGACGAGAGTTTACAGTGTTTGGACATCGGTGGCGAGACCGGAAAGGCCGATGAAGCAATGATCGTGGATCTTAGAAATTCTCTTAAAATCGGTAGCGATGGTCTGTAATTGCACACCAAGCCTCCGATCACTAGCTATAGCGAAGCAGTTCTTCCCCACCATAGCCACGACGGCACTTCCATTGTACTCGAAGATCTGCATCACCATAATGTCGATAAAATTCATCATTCAATCACACCATCAATCAGAGCGAAAAACAACAAAAGTTAAAATTTCAAAGAATAGATCGGGAAGTAACACTTACAGACATCAGAAAATTAGGGTTCACAGAGTGAAATTTTGAGAGTTTTCCTAACGGAGAAGAAATCTGAGCAAGAAAAGAGCGAAATAGTTAAATCGACTCTGGCTTGGACGAAAATCTAGACATCTATTTTTTTTTTTTTTCCTTTTTTATTAATGGGCCTCAATATCATTGGGCTTTTAGATTACTATATCTTTTATGGGTCGTTTTTCCTTCCTCTCCTTTACGTTTGCTTTCAGTATCCATTTTAAGTTTCCATCAGACATGTTTTTATTTGATTCAGACAACATACAAAAGTTCGAAGTGTTTTTGTTCAGGCTCTACTTATTTGATCAATGCAGGTTCCAGAGCTGGCTCAAAGGGGGCGTGATAACAAATACTATAACTCAGGTTCCATGAGAAAATGGTCTCAGTGCCCATAAAAAGTTTAAGCCGGTTCAGGTAGGTACGCAAGGTACCACAACCTGATCACGGTATAGAGGTGTGATGGTTCATTCCACAAGTTACCGGAGGACTGGACTCGTTCACAAGCTAGCAGAGTGGATTGTTGTGCATACCGGTTTTGTTTGTAGCACTAGCGGCACTAGCTAAGCAAGCAGGGGACAAGGTTTGTGAATTCATATCCCATATGCAGTTAATCACAGATGTTCTTGAGTTATCAGAATACAAATTAATGTAGGATTGAGGAAATATGATCTCACTATACTAAGGAGAAATGCGAGCATCGAGCCAAGCAACTATGTCGTTGATTACTGTGAAAATATTTTCGTCTGTATCACCTTCTAGAATGCAATGATAGCCACCTGGATAGAGTTTTAGAGTCTTGTCATGGCTGATTGCATTCTCATGAAGGAATTTGCTCACAGTGGGATCTGTGACTTTATCAGCAGCTCCATGAAGTATCAACAGTGGCAATGAGACCTGCAAATTACAAAGAATGGAAGTTATTAGAGACACATTTGTCTCTGATAAGAACTTTCCTTTGTTTCTATGGTTCTACTACTAACCTTGTTAACTTGCATCTCAATTTCTCTTGTCACTTTTAGAAGTTCCACTGCGGTTTTCAGACGTGTTTGATCATCGTAGCAAATGACATCATACTCGCACTAAATCCACAGAGAACAAAAACATTATAGAGTCAGTTAGCAAAATGCTTCAGAAAGATTTCCGTTGAAAAACTAAGAGGAAGTACCAGTTTTCTTTTACTCGGGTCTCTGAAGAAAAGCTCACTCAAATCTTGCTTTGGGAAGAGCTTTGCTGTCGGAAATAATGCCGACAACAAGATCAACGCGTTCAAGATCAGTGGAGGAGGCTTTACATCTTCTGAAATCTTGAGGCAACTCAAGGTCAGGTAGTTTAACATGGCTTAAGTACGGACGTAAAATGTGGGTGAAAATACTTCCAAGCACTAAAGCTCTATGCAGATTTGAGCAACGAACTTCTAGATCTCACTTACTTCATAGAAAATGCAATAGTTACTTTAAAAAGTCAAGCTGGGATTGATTTACCTTGCACATTGGAGCCACAAGAATAAGACCATCCCAAGCTTGAGGTTCTTTCAGATGAATTTTCAAGGCAACAGCTCCTCCCATTGACTGTCCGAGCAGGAACCGGGGCAAGTTTCTTAATTCAGGTCTCCCTAGGAGTCAAACCACTTAAGAAAGAACCCAAAAGAAAAATTAACACAGAAGCTGAAACAGGTATGATTTAGATACCTTTCATTTTAGTGAACTGTTCAATAGCATTTTCAATCAAATCATCAAAACTTGGGATGTGACCATGTAAACCATCTGTGAGGCCAAAACCAGGATGGTCTATAGCATAAACACCATAACCAAATCCTGCTATCTGTTTTGCTATGCCTGTGTGTGCAAATTTTCCACATATAATAAAGGAAGAGACTTTCAACTAATGACACAAGTAGAAATATCATATCAAACAAACCATCGAAGAAGAAAGTGCAAGTGCTTCCATAGCCATGACAAAAACACACTGCAGCTTTGATTTTGTCTCCAGATTTCGGCAACCAGCTCTTGCAGAAAACTTCTTCCCCTTTCGAATTTCTCTCATACCACTAACAATATATACCAACGAAGAGTTTCATGGCTACTTTTGAGTTTGTATCTCCTTCAAAGAGACAAGCAAAAGGCTAAATAAACTAAATTCACTGTTTACCTCTTCTGTTCTGATCCCTACAGGAGCTTTCTGTAACCAGAATCAGATGATTAGAGAGGAGAATGTATTACATTTTACTGTAAGATAAAAAGTCAAAAAATTGAACTGCACCTTGAACAAACAATGATCAAGCTGCAGCTGCAAGTCAAGAAAAGCAGAACGAGCTAGCCTTCGTGCGGGAGCTTGATCTAAGTTCTGTGAAGCGATCAGATTCAGCTCATCACTCACTCCATCAATCGGAGATCGTTTCGCGCAAATATACGCCGGCTTGAACCGTCGAGGGATAGCTAGAGAACTTCTATTGCGGTATCGGAAGGATGAGAGAGTATCAAAACGGGAAGTTAAAACACGATCCATGGATTTCGGTTATTCAATCAAATAATTTCACATAAGAAGAAAAATAAAAGTTTTCAGCTTTTTGTGTGCGAAATTTCTCACGTGCAACACGTGCTATTATACGTTGACGATGACTACTCTCAAATCAATTCAACTACCAGAATGAAGACCGACGTCAACCGGTTCAATTGCGACCGTAATGAGTATCCGGTTCAATTTTGCCATCTTTTAGGGCCTAATTATTGGGCTTCTAGAGTTGCCACTATTGGGCTTTTAGATGACACTTACAAAACTCTCATATAAAAAATATGAAATTATTGGAGCTGTTCTGTTTGAAGCTGTCACTCACCCAACTCTTCAGCTGTTATATAGAAGGTAAGCTACTATTGTCTCGTGTATACTTGGTTACTAAAATCGTAATATGGACTGAGAACTGGTGGAACATTTGCAGGCTTGTCTGAGTAAGAGTAGGTGTTCTGTAGCAGTGTGGAACAAATCATTTGCTGGGGATTCATGTCCACACACTGTTAAATCCCTGCTTGTTCATGCTCAATGCTCATGAGATTCCAATTCTTTGGTATAAAATTCTGTTCCCTTTTTCTTTTTCTCTCTTATTATGAACAAATAACAAAATGTATCAATGAGATATTACAAAAGCACAATACAAGGTTTGAGTTCTCTTAAACATCCAAGAAACATCTGAACAGCTCCCAAATGGTGCAGCCGCCAAAAATCAGTCTCCATTTAGTCAATATATCGGTTCAATCTTCCGGTGGCTCCGGCTTAAATTGAGTCTGTTTCAATCAACTATCTAATGCATCATGCAGGCCATGCAAAACTGAGCAGCAATTATTCATTTTTCAGATATTATCCTCCATCGCAGAATTTTGATTCACATAAATCTTGTGAAACTCCGATTTTCGGATAACCTCTTTTTGAGCCATGATGGGTTTGATCTTCATGACTCTTCTATATCTCTGTTCTATTCCTTCCCTCATTCTCTTATGCAGCTCTTCATCAAGTGTACTTGCCATTCCTTCTGAGTTTAGAGCATCCAGCAACAACTTATATGTATATTCTCTCGGAACAAACCCAGCCTCCACCATCTCCACCACCAAATCCTGAGCCTCGGCCACTCTCCTGGTCTCAACAAGGGCGTGTATTAGTGGTGTGTACGTGCTTGAACCAGGTACACCATGACCCATCTTTGTCATTGTCCTCATCATCTCAATTGCACGTTCTATCTCATTAGTAACACTGTAATACCTTATGAAAGAATTATACGTCACCTGGTTCGGAACACACCCTCTCATCTTCATATCTTCAAACAGCTCCAGAGCCCGACCAATCCGATTAGTTTTGCAACATCCATCAATCAAGCAGTTATAGGTAACTACATCAGGTACAAACCCTCTAAACAGCATTTCCCTAAACATTCTATTAGCCTCCCACATTCTCCTCCTAATCGCCTTTCTGCATCCAGTCTGCATCCCATATTTACAGTATGAGCTTATTAATATAGTATACGTATAAAGATCAGGTGGGTATCGAAAACCCGGTAATTGCATCTGGTCCAACAAAAATCGAGCCTTCTTGAAATTCCCTACTCTGCAAAGAGCATTGATAATAGTATTATAAGCATAAACATCAGGTTTGCAATGATATTCCTTCATTCTGTAAAAGGTAGCTAATGCCTCTTTCACAAAACCTTCTTCTCCTAGACATTTCATCAAACAGGTTAGAGACGTTGTTGTGACGAGATTTTGCTCATTCTCTCTTCTAGAAACTTGCCGGAGAAATTCCCAGAGACCCTTAAAGTCACTACCTTTGGCTAATAAACAAGCCATATCTCTACAAGTGATCTCATTATGATCAAACCCGAAATGGGTTTCAATCCAAAAGAAGAACTCCATTGCTTTCTGTAACCCAAGAGAAACTTTCTTAGGATCCATATACGCACCGGGACCTAGAACAAGGACTTCAGAACGACGTCGTTGAGATTCGTCATGGAGATTTCTCTGCTTTAACGGTGACCGGTGGCGAAAACCCTTTTGCCGACCTATGGATCGTGGTGAAATGAAGAAGAATCTGGGGATTGAGCGAAGGACATCGGAAACGAGCTGCTGAGTCCATGGATTCGCAACTGTTGAAGAAGCGAGAACGGCGTCAATTGGACGGTTCTGAATCATGACGGCGATGAGTTGATCAATAATTCGGTTACATAACGGTTGAGACGGTTTCATAGTATCCTACTTGGCTACTTCGAGTTTCCTTTGAAAGTACAGAGTACAAAGAGTTTCTTACACAAAGTGAGAAAACCAACTCAGAAATTCTTCTGAACTTGTTTCTTTTGGTATATATCGATTTTCAATTTCAAATATTTTTATATAAAAATTTTAAATTAAAATAATTTACTAAAACTCTAAAATTTAGTTTTTCAAAAACATAGATTTATATCTATTATGATATTTTGTTGGTTTCGGTTTTTTTAATTCGAGCTGATTTTGGTTCGGGTTTTAACATGTAATATAATAAATAAAATATCACTAAAAACTAAATAAATACAAATTAAATAATAATAATAAAATTTCTTATTATGACGCGGGTATAATCCTAATATGATATATAGTGAACCAAGTTTATGATTTAATATGTAAAAATAAATTATGAATTTATATACTGTTGAGGATTGATTGTTAAATCTTCTTTAGATATTTGTAGTCATGACGTGGGTTGGTCGATTAATAACGGAAAGTTATGTTACAACGAAATTAAATATTTTCATTATAGTGACGTAGTTATGAGTTTTAATAAAATAGTGATTTACAAGATATAGTTTTCTTAAGTCTATTGGTCACCAAGTTTAAAAGATGTCTAAATATCAACAACTATGTTTGATCTTTGATACTATAAAGAGAATACAGATTTTTTTTTCTTGAACTAAAAAGTCAGTAAACCAAAAATATATATACATGGGACCATATAGTATTATTATTATCTTAAAATTAGATATTTATTTTGATCAATATAATTCATTTGTGTAACCATTAATAATACATGTTATTGAAAAACTTTTACAAAAAATATACATGTTAATTATACATATTACTAATTTTACAATTAATAAGTGGAAGTGTATTTATCAAGAGTATTACTTTGCAATGTTTCTTATCCAAATTTGATTATAAAGAATAACAACTGTCTCATAATATATTATAATTACATGTATTTTGTACTTCGTGTTTGGTTATAAATTTGTGTTTAAAACATAGAATACAGATTCATTTCTTGATATTATGTTGAAAGTACGTACCAAACTTGATATAATTACAAGATTATAGTATTGATTTAAATAGTTATTTTAAGGATTTAGAGTAAAATATCTAAAGAGTAACCTAATCGATAATAGTAAGCAAATAATCAAATGCTTCTCTTTATTCTAAATCCGATTGAGATAAATCTCGACGGCTAATATGACAAAAGAGATATCAAAAGTGTTGGAGATAATATTCTGATGATGGCGATTGAGACTCTTGCAGATATTAATGATATTAATTTTATATTATGAAGATAACTTAAAAGAGTAACAAGTTGATGAAAGTGGCTCTGATATGATGAAAAACGTTTTGTTTGGTTCATTATTTTAATTCGTTAATCGACCTTAAAAGATGGCTTTGTGATATACTTAAAATTCAAGTGTATGATGTTAACCAATGATTCCTATTCTATTTCTTGATCTTATTGATCTTTATTATTATTTTAATCATATTTTCATTTTCCAATATACAAATCACCCATTTAGTTAAAAATATCAATTTATCATCAAATTTTTCTCATTCTAGTGGATTATAATATTAAAGTTGGATTTTTCTCTACTACAGTTAATAGATTAGAAAAAAATTAGAAAATAGATTTTAGGTTATAAATAATATTTTACAAGTGGCAAGTGACATTTAGTCTAGTGGCATGTGGTAAATCCACAAGAGGCAAATGTATTTGCATATCCTGAGATCGAGTCTCTCCGTTTACATTTACAAGAACTTAGCTAATGGGCCGGCCATTTGTGGTCCAAACAAAAAAGAATAACATTCTACAAGTGTTTTATTTAGTGGTTATATATACATGTCTATAATTTTTTCTATCAAAAATAGATTCCAAAAAATTATATAGTCCAATGATATATATAATTTTTGAGTAAAAAAGATCTATAATGGTGGTGAATCTAGGGATATTCGTTGAAATTCTGGTAAGATGTATATACATGTATATTTTCGATCATATTATTCACTTTTAACTATTTATAATTATCATTTTCAAATCTATCAAATGATTGTACATATTCACGCATTAACTTAAAGTAAGGATATATATTCTCAGTGCCAAGAATGTTCTTTTTAATACTTTGAAATACATATGTGCGTTGATTATACTTATATATATAACATATGAGTATTGTCCTACCAACTTTTTACCTATTTCTTTTTGATTTTTTGGTTTACACTTTTTAACAAACCTTTTGTGTATATAAATCTTCACTTCACTTAGTTTCTCTTCATCCCACATTCCAACAAGAAACCCCATAAACCATACAGTCAAACAGTACAAGTTTTCAAATACAGTTCTTAAACTTTGTTTTACTTAGCTTCCATCTTTATCTATACAACAACACATAGCTTCCTACATTATAAAAACACAAAACCAAAAAATGGTTCAAAACCAGCAAACAGCTTTAGCCATGGATATGCCACAAATAAGCTCCAAGTGCTTTGACGATGACGGCAAAATCAAACGAACTGGTAAACAAAGTTTCATTCCTTCTCTTTACATTCTGACTACCGAGACTTGCTTATTACATAGTATCAAAGCCAAGTTGACTGCACAAATGCTAACACGTCTAGTTGCAATATATCCAACATATACAAATAGTCTAGTATCTTTATAATTGTGAATATTTGGACTAATATCTACCCACATTTTGAGAGGACTCATAAGAATATCTTACATCAAAAATGATGGAAAATTCTCTCTAACATATATAAGATACGGACCCATAAACTTATTGCTAATTAGTTTTGAGTTTAAATCATAGTTATTCAATAAAAAAAAAGTTGTAAACTTTAAGTCAATACCTGTTATGTTGAAAAAATGAGAAAGTTGAAGTTTATAATATTTGAGTTTCAGGGACTGCTTGGACAGCGAGTGCCCACATAATAACGGCCGTGATAGGTTCAGGAGTTTTGTCATTAGCGTGGGCTATGGCTCAGCTAGGTTGGCTCGCTGGACCAGCAGTGATGTTGCTCTTCTCCGTCGTAACTTTCTTCACTTCTTCTCTCCTCGCCACTTGTTACCGTTCCGGTGGTCCTATCTCCGATAAAAGGAACTACACTTATATGGATGCTGTCCGATCAAATCTCGGTAAATTCATAATTCAAAATAAGGATTTGGAGAGTGGATTCAGAAGCTCAGAACAGACATAACGTTTTCTTTTTGTTGAAATAGGTGGCGTGAAGGTTACGCTATGTGGAATTGTTCAGTATCTTAATATATTTGGTGTTGCAATCGGCTACACAATTGCTTCAGCTATAAGCATGATGTGAGTGTTCTCTCTCACTTGTTAACTAATACTAAAAGCTACGAAATTTGAGTGTTTTTGACTCAGTGAAATGTTTGATTGAAAACAGGGCTATTAAGAGATCAAGCTGTTTCCACAATAGCGGAGGGAAAGATCCATGTGTAATAAACAGTAATCCTTACATGATAGCATTTGGACTAGTTCAGATTCTGCTCTCTCAAATTCCAGATTTTGATCAACTTTGGTGGCTCTCAATCCTCGCTGCCGTAATGTCCTTTACCTATTCCTCCGCTGGTCTCTTCCTCGGCATAGCTAAAGTTGTCGGTTCGTTTGTTGAACCTAATGCCTTCGAGGGTCTTATATTAGTGATTTCATATGTTATATAAGCTAATAAGTTTGTTGTTTTGGTTTCATCAGCAAATGGGAAGGTGAAGGGAAGCCTCACTGGGATTACTATAGGAACAGTGACAGAGACACAGAAGATATGGAGAAGCTTTCAAGCTCTTGGAAACGTAGCATTTGCTTACTCTTACTCCATCATTCTCATCGAGATTCAGGTACTTAATCTTCTTTACAACTATTGATGATCAAATCAAAGCCATCATGCTGAAGCCTGTTTTATTGTTTGGTCTGAAACAGGACACAGTGAAGTCACCACCATCAGAAGAGAAAACGATGAAGAAGGCAACACTAGTGAGTGTCAGTGTAACTACTATGTTCTACATGTTGTGCGGATGTATGGGATATGCAGCCTTTGGAGACCTGTCTCCTGGAAATCTCTTAACCGGTTTCGGGTTTTATAATCCTTATTGGCTTCTTGACATTGCAAATGTAGCCATTGTGATTCATCTTATTGGTGCATACCAAGTCTACTGCCAACCTCTGTTTGCTTTCATTGAGAAGCAAGCTTTGATTCGACTCCCTGATAGCGAGTTCATAACAAAAGATATCAAAATTCCCATTCCGGGTTTCAAGCCACTCCATTTGAATTGCTTCAGGTACAAAATACAATCTTTTCACAAATGAGATCTGAGTTTCAGGCATGAGTTCTATGAAATTATCAAAGCTTTTGTGTGGATTACCCAGGTTGATCTGGAGGACAGTGTTTGTGATCATAACGACAGTCATCTCAATGCTTCTTCCTTTTTTCAATGACGTTGTGGGTTTACTCGGGGCCATCGGGTTTTGGCCATTGACAGTGTATTTTCCGGTGGAAATGTACATTTCTCAGAAGAAGATACGTAGATGGAGCACCAGATGGGTTTGCCTGCAAGTATTCAGCTTAGGGTGTTTGGTACTTAGCCTTGCTGCAGCTGCAGGGTCAATAGCTGGAGTCCTTCTCGACCTCAAGTCATACAAGCCATTTCGAAGCAACTGAGAGTTTTTCTCAGACAGTTTTTTAAACACTACAAATCAACAACTGTCAAAGAGAACCAAGAACCCTGAAATGGGATGGTAACTAGACTAGCTTGTGTTTGATAGATAAAAGCAATAATGCTGTTGTATCTTTTCTGCAATCTTATCGGAAGCCTAATGGCAAGAATTGTAATCTAGTTTTTCAATGAGCTAATATGTCCTATTTATTTTCATGTGCTGCAAGAGAAATGAACTAGCACCACAGTATTGACACATAAACATATACTGTATAAACCACTCACTACTGCAGACAAGAATGGAATATATAAGCAGACGTTTAAGCCATACAATCACCAGACCAATGCGATAACGAAAGACAGAAGATTTTGTCAACACCATCATAACTTATACAAGGAGCAACTAAGTCACAGACACCAATTCATTTATTTCACTTTACTACTATCAAAGATTCCTAATTAATCTAAATCACATGAACTCCAATGTTCCAGGTTCTGAAAATCAACTAGCAGCAAGAAGCTTTTGTAACTGACCACTCTCCACAGTAGCTCCAAGATCTGAAGCAAGAATAAACAATCAAGGTTTGTGAGTTAAAAAAGAGAAATTCGAAGAAAACACTAAAACTTGGAGAAGAGTGAGCTTAAAGCTCATACCATCTGATCCACCAATATGCTTGCCGTTTACAAAAACTTGCGGGACAGTACGACGACCAACGAATTCAAGAAGCTCATACTGGATTTGATCTCCATCCTCTGCAAAAACAACAAATCTCTGAACTTTTTTTAAAAGACAAATCAATCTTCAAAAGAAGGTCGGTGAAGATAAAAGTCATACCTCTCTGATCAAGCTCAACAACAAATGGCTCTTCCTTAAGTTGGCTAAAGATACGTTTCGAGCGCAAGCAATACCTAGCAAGTAAGATAATTCACAACTTTCACTATTAATGTTAATCAAAGGCATACTTCATTCAATCAATCAACCATAATCGATTAAAGGGTAGCTAAAAACTTGGAATTTATCTTTGCCCAAATTACAAAGTTCAATTGCAGAGACAAAAGAAAGAGGAGAAAGCTGTAAATTTTTACGGGCAATAGGATTTGGAGAAGATGACAATCTTGTTGGACAAGATGGTGTTTTGAACGAAAGCCGATACAGAATTCGCAGCTTCTGCAGAAATTGAAAAATCGCTGAGTACTGCAAGTAACACGAGCGCCGCCACGGCTAAACGGCGAGGACGTTGATCAATCATCGCCGTTTCGATCACGGTCGTCGAAAGAGAAATCCTTTTTTTTTTTTTCTGGTTCGGTGATTATTTTTTTTTGGACACTTTAGGTTCCAATTTATGGCTTTTAGTCAAAGAATTCACACAATTGACTATTTGGCCCTTTTGTTTGACTATAGCCATCTTCGTATCCTCCGTCGCTCCTCAGTCTTCGTCATTCGTCGGTGTCGCCGATCCTTTGGTGGGCAAAACCACTCTCCCTGAATATAAACAACCTCAAAAGGTTAAAAAAATTTCGTCTTCTACTGCGAAAGTAGATGTGCGTATAAATGTATTGGCTTGTGTTTCTTTTCGTGCAGAGTCATTTAATGTTCATTAACTGCTCGACGAAATGCCTCACTGACGCATTTAGTCGGGTAATTGATTGTTTATACGCCTTACCTCACTTTATTTTTTTGGTTATGATAATGTAGGTACGGTCCGGGTTAGATTCAACATGACTATCAGAATTCTCAATCGTCAATCCAGATTCTACTGTAAGGGTATTCTGTCTGCGAAGCCGTATAGTTCAAGCGAACAAGCGAGAGATGTTTCGGATGTGGCGAAAAACATATCTAAAGTAATTATGTCTTCTCCACAATTGGTGCTTGACTCAGCTTTAGATCAAAGCGGTTTAAGGGTTTCACAGGAAGTAGCAGAAGATGTTCTATATAGATTCAGGAATGCTGGTTTGTTGGCGTACAGGTTCTTCCAATGGTGTGAGAAGCAACGGCATTACGAGCATAGTGTTCGTGCTTACCACATGATGATCGAGTCTACAGCAAAGATAAGACAGTACAAGCTCATGTGGGATCTCATCAACTCTATGAGGAAGAAAAAGATGTTAAATGTCGAGACTTTTTGTATCATAATGAGGAAGTATGCAAGAGCGCAGAAAGTGGATGAGGCAATTTATGCGTTCAATGTGATGGAGAAGTATGATTTATCTCCGAATCTAGTGGCATTCAATGGGTTGCTTAGTGCTTTGTGTAAATCCAAGAACGTGAGGAAAGCGCAGGAGATTTTCGAGAATAAGAGAGATCAGTTTACACCCGACTCCAAAACCTATAGCATATTGCTTGAAGGTTGGGGGAAAGAACCTAATTTGCCAAAGGCAAGAGAGGTTTTCCGGGATATGATTGATGCCGGATGTCATCCAGATATAGTGACATATAGTATAATGGTTGACATACTTTGTAAAGCTGGAAGAGTTGATGAAGCTCTTGGCATTGTAAAGAGCATGGATCCAAGCATTTGCAAGCCGACCACTTTTATCTATAGTGTGCTTGTACATACTTATGGAACTGAGAAAAGGCTTGAAGAGGCGGTTGATACTTTTCTCGAGATGGAAAGAAGTGGAATGAAAGCCGATGTAGCAGTTTTCAATTCATTAATTGGTGCTTTCTGCAAAGCAAATAGGATGAAGAATGTGTATAGGGTTTTAAAAGAAATGAAGAGTAAGGGTGTGATACCTAACTCCAAGTCATGTAACATCATTCTACGCCATCTAATAGATCGTGGGGAGAAAGATGAAGCTTTTGATGTGTTTAGGAAGATGATCAAAGTGTGTGAACCAGACACAGACACATACACGATGATGATAAAGATGTTCTGTGAGAAGAAAGAGATGGAGACAGCAGATAAAGTTTGGAAGTACATGAGGAAGAAAGGAGTGTTTCCAAGTATGCATACATTCGCAGTTCTTATTAACGGGTTGTGTGAGGAGCCAAACACTCAAAAAGCTTGTGTTTTGTTAGAGGAGATGATCGAGATGGGGATTCGACCATCAGGTGTAACGTTTGGTCGATTAAGACAGCTGCTTATCAAAGAAGGTAGGGAAGATGCTCTCGAGTTTCTTAGTGAGAAGATGAAGCTTTTGGTCAATGAGCCTTTGTGTGATTGACTTTCTCAGGTTTGGTAGAGTTGCGGGGTCCAATATCGAGATCCGAGCCAGGCAGTTCAAAGCCACCGCATCTGGAAACAAACCTAATCCTGACCATGATGGTGACGTCTCCTTTGTCTTCCCCCTCTTGTCATCATGCGATGGCACTTCGGGACTCAACATCAAAATCGCCTTGATTACCTTCTCTATCTGATTTACATTTTGTGAAGACCCAATAACGATATTTATAGAGTTCCTAATTTCCTTTTCCTTTTAGGTTTTAAAAGATCTTTATAGAACAATAATGATACCTAAAAACCTAAAATTGATATTGTAATGTGTTCCGTTTTATGTAAATACTAGACATGGACCGTGCACGTTCTTTTTTGATGTACATGTTCACAGATAATACGACATCAAGGGAAAAAGAAACCAATTCAGTTTCTCCACGAACATAAATTCAACTTGAAAGATCATATCTCTATGATTATAAGCTGCAAAGTGAACAGACCCACTACTCACATCAAGAAAAGTTGCAGATCATGGATTAAGGTATCTCAGTTCATACAGTTCAAAGAGTTCTTATATATTCTACTGCCAAACAAATCTAAGTCCAAACAACATGTCCGTACCAATGACAGTCTCTAGTTCAGTGTCTCTTAGACTTTGACTCAGATTTGGAAAGCATGTATCCAGAGATCTTGTTCATTTCGTACAGTAGCCCAGCAGAGAACAAGAAACTGTAGGCAGATTAAGAAACACAGCGCAATCATCACACAACATTTACAAGAGAAGGATGGAAATATTCAAGCAGAGATAGTGAAATCCCACTTACCAGGTTGTAATACATACACGATGCACCGTGCTAGCAGCGATAAGAGCTATGGTTTCTGCAAGAATGACTGCCATGACAACAACAAAAGATTGACTTTAATAGGTTGAATGTACCACTTTCACGCAGCAGAAGTAAGAGGCGAACAAATTAAAGCTGTTGGTCACAGTGACTCTTATATAGATGATACAGAGAAGAGACAATGTACATATTAGCAACGTTTTGGTACATAAACAAAGGTCCTCATCAAAATTTTGACTCTTAGGTCCTAAAACTTCTGAACTGGAAGCCAAAATGGAGCCTGTAAGCAAACTAGTTAAGAGTATGATGCTATGTATCCGCACTTAACTACAATTCCAATTTCACTGGTTTTGATCTGATGAACAATTTTGATACAAGGAAACACATACCAGCACCCCAACCACTCTTAATGCCAGAAGATTCCTGGAAATTGCCAATGAACTGCAAGTAAAAGAAACCGCCTCAATCGAAAGTATCAGTCAAGAAATCGAAAAAAAAACTCAAATTTAAAGACAGATCAACACTGGAGTCGTAAATGTAGTGCATTTCCATGAATATTTAGGAAAATTATAAAACCAATTGAGGCATTGTTAAGGAACTTACAGTAAGTGAAAACAAAAAAAGGAGCGAGCTTGTGAATCCTCCGAGGATCGTGAAGAGCTCTGAAGAAGCTAATTTCCCTCTGTAAATTTCTTGAAGCGAGAGAATCACCATAAACACAAGAAGCGATCCCAACATCGATGTTCCAGCTCCCGCCATTGTTCTAAATCCCAACCAAACACGAACTCGGATTTAAGATAAATTAAATGGTCGGGAAAACGAGAAAGCATCAGTTAAAAACTTTTCATTGGAAGAATACCATGAGTTACCTTGAAACCCTAATAAATCTGATCTTCTCTTCGCGCTCGTCACTTCCACAGCTCCACTCCGAAGACCGACGAATCGCAACGGAGGAGATCGAGTGGATTTTTCAACTGTTAAGAAATTGGAAAATTGGAACTTGAATTGACCATAAAATACATGTTAATCGTAAATATTACAAATATACCCCCACACACCGGTCGCAGAATCGAACTCTGTCCCGGTTTAATTTACCCGTCTGTATAAACCAAACCACAATACCAAAATTAAGAACCATGGCGCATTGTACCGGGTTTAAAATTTTCAAATCACATAAACCCTGAACCTATTGCATATAGATTGCTTACTTCGATGGAAGAAAGCAAATTAGATTTGATGAAACAACATAAGAGATTGTTATAGATTTGAATTTGCAGACTTTACTTTGATATAAATTAATAAAAATTATATTGGGTTACATCTACCTGTCCTAATAGTTAAATTTATTGGGAACTTGATCCCTAATTATGCAAATAAACGATATTAAATAGAATTATTATCGGCCACTAGGATAAGAACCAGACGATTAACTGTCCTAAAAAACTCTTTATAGAAAATACTTATTACTAGACATGGCCCAAGAACTGTGAAGATGAATTGCTATGGAAAATACTTATTAAACAGGTTTTGTGGAAAGATTTTCTGGACTGTTTCAAGTAATGGAAAAAAGTGGGTCCAAATTTTGCTCTCAAACAAGATCAAGTAATGCTTATTAAAAACCTTCGAGTGGAAGATTGATTACATTTTACTAATAATTGTTGTCCCTTTGATTATTTATAGATTATAAACTTGGAACTATCTTATGTAGTTTTCGTCACAAAGATTTCTCATTGCATAATAAAGGCTTACATAAGTGACATCTCTTGATTTAATAACAAAGGCCAAAATGAAGTCGTAAGCAATGTAATTGGAGTTTCTTGGTCTGGT
>JAKUCM010009853.1:0-15448 GCA_023374145.1 Lepidium sativum | reverse complement strand
AAACTTCTCATTCCATTGTTTTGGAGTTTGTTTAAGTCCATACAATGACTTTACAAGTTTACACAGTTTGTTTTCTTGTCCAGGGACAACGAACCCTTCAGGTTGCTATATATAAATTTCCTCTTCTAATTCTCCATTCACATCCATTTGATGGATTTCTAGGGCTCTTAATGTTGCTATACCGATCAACATTCTTATTGAAGTTATTCTCGTTACCGGAGAATAAGTGTCAAAGAAATTCAATCCTTCTTTTTGGCGGAATCCTTGTACCATTAGCCTAGCTTTGTACTTATCTAGTGAGCCATTAGTTTTCAACTTTGTTTTGAAAATCCACTTACACCCGACTGCTTTAAAACCTTCAGGGAGATTGGTTAACTCATAAGTATGATTTTGCATAGTAGAGTCCATCTCACTGTTGACAATTTCCTTCCAAAAGGTGCATTTGGTGTAGTCAAGGCTTCTGTGAACGTTCGAGGTTCGTTCTTACAGAGAAAAACCATCATGAAGTCATCACCAAAAGATTTTTCCTGACGTGCTCTCTAGCTACGTCTAGGTTCCTCTTCTACTTCTTCCACAACTTCAAGAGCTGAAGTGTCGGAAGGGCTTGCTTCACTTGCATCTCTATGTTCAGGTGTTCTCTTCAAATGTAACTTATCCTTACATGGGAACACATTTTCGAAGAAGGATGTGTTGCAGGACACCATCACAGTATTTACATGGATATCTGGGATGTCTGACTTATGGACCAAGAATCGATAAGCACTAATGTCGTGCGCATAACCAATGAAATAACAGTCCATAGACTTTGGTCCAATCGTGACCTTTTTGGAGGCGGCACTGCCACTTTTGTAAGGCAACCCCACACTTTAAGGTATTTGTAAGAAGGTACAAGACCTTTCCAAAGTTCATAGGGTGTCTTTATAGTGACTTTGTGCAGAATTTTGTTAAGAATATAATTTGTCGTAAGCAGCGCTTCCCCCCCCCCCCCCCCCCCCACATGTTCTGGGGTAGCCCAGATTCTTGCAGTATTGCATTCATCATTTCTTTAAGAGTTTGGTTTTTCTGTTCCGCAACTCCATTATATTCCGGTGAATAAGGGGCAGTTGTTTGATGAATGATTCAATGTTCCGTACAAAAAGCATTTAATCGTCCATCATATTCTCCTCCTCTATCACTTTTGACTACTTTCATAGTCTTATTAAGTTGATTTTAAACTTCCAGCTTATATTCTTTAAACTTATTAAGTGCCTCATCTTTGCTATATACCAAGTATACATAACAATATTTTGTATGATCATCTATAAAGGTCACGAAATATTTTTTTCACCTCTAGTTGGACAATATTTTAAATCACGTAAAATTGTGTGAATTAGAACTAAAGGTGCAGTTGTCCTTTGTACTTGGGGTGATGGTGTTTTTGTGAGTTTATCTTGTACGCATACTTCACATTTTTCTTTGCTTATTTTGCATTTTGGTATTAAGTTTAAATTCATTAACCGGTTTAGCGGCTTATAATTTACATTACCTAATCTTTCATGGCAAATATTAAAGGACTCAAGCAAGTACGCAATGAGCTTAATATTATTCATTGAATTGGTTACAACATTTTCATAAACATTCTCAGAAACATTTTCAGAAACATTAGCAACATTATTCTTAGGAACACTCTTATTCTCTCGCTTGATAATTGGTTGGATACACATTTTTACCAGTCTGTTCTTCACGTAGCCTCTTCCTAGGAACACGCTGATATGATCATGGAAAACATAAAGGAAGCTAAGGAGAACTTGGAGCTAGGCAATGAAGATCACGAGAAAGTTTTGGAGATTCGAGTCGGTCCAATTACAAGATCACGGGCTAAACAAATCAAAGAGAGCATTTGTGGATTTATTCAAGGCCTTTTGGACAAAGAACAACATAAAGAATCCATTGGACTTTATACTTGCCAAGTCCAAACCACTTTAAGCCTTCTACAAATCCAAGAGAAGTCCTAAATCAAGTCTTAAAGTTCAGCCCATGAATAGTGACGAATTTGGAAAACTAAAAGATATTTTGGAGGCCAAAAGTTCAAGAGTCCTTCTCATTCAAGTCATAGTAAATTGTGACATTTACTTGTCATTTACTTAGTAGTCTTTACTCTTTATATTTAAAACATTCAATAAGTTTAGAGTAATCTAGAGAGTTATTTCTCTTCTTTATAAACTCATGTAATTCTCATTTTTGAGGATCCAACTTTTTATCAATAAATTTGAGAGTGATTCTCTTTTTGTTCTTTGTGAACTTTTCGATCTTTCTTGGTGTGTCATATCCAAGGGATCAAACTGGTTTATCAAGTGATTTCCATCACACTTGTGTGGCCATTCCTAGTCATTGGCGTGAAGGGGCGAGTCGAAATAGCAACAATCTTTGGTTTAATATACTAAAGGTGGGGGCTACTCGAGTCAACATTCTGTGGTTCCACCACCTTGCTTAATTGAAGGCGAGTTGAAACAACAACAATCTTAGGTTTGATATACCTAAGGTGGGGGTTACTCAAATTATTTGAAGACCAAAGACTATCCTTACAACTTGGAGTGACGATTCCTTCGGGATTCCGCGTCATTTGGTATCAGAGCACACTTCCAAGTTAGTTAATTTTTTCATTTTCTATCTAGTCATCTTCTATCTTTTCATCTTCTATCTTTCCAACTTCTATATTTTCATCTTCTATTTATTTATCTTCTATCTTTTCATCTTTTATCTTTTCATTTTCTATCTTTCCAACTTTTATCTTTTCATATTTTCCTTTGAATTAATTAAAGAATAAAAATAAAAAGCAATAAAAAAAAACAAGATAAAAAGAAAAAATAAAAATAAAAAACAAACTCTTCATCTTCTATTATTTATATAAAAAAAATCTTGTTCATTGTTTGTTTGTGTACCAAGATCTATCTAAAACTTGAGTTGTGTGATACTTGTTAGGTCATTGACCCTTGGGAAAACAAATCAAAGAGTGTTTCATTAGTTTTATAAGAACATTTTGAGATTCAAAAAAGAGGGAAAAGGCATAAGGTTGTGAGAACATTTGAGAGAAAAGCCAATAATTTGAGGGAAAGACTTGTATGTCAAACACTTGGGAGATTGTGAGGCATTTTTCTATTAACAAATCTTTTTACAGGTTCTAATTATGTCAAAGGACAATAACGACAATCCGGAGGGTGAGCAAATACAAGGAATTCCAAATCTCCAAATTCAAGCTTTGATGGGAGAGATGACCCGTTTGTTGAGAGTTGAGATGGAATCCGTCAATGAACGTTTGGATCAAGTTCAAAATGAGATAGCACTTAGGCAACAACCTCGGCTGCCTAACGTACAAGGAGATCCACCACCGGCGGAAGTATAAAGAGGCGGTGTTGACTACTATGGTCGAGATGGACACTCATCTACCTCGAGTCGAAGGAGACCTAGACGAGCTAGGGAAGAAAGAGGTCGGGCTGAAGATAATTTAGGGGGACTTAAGCTGAAAATTCCATCATTTCAAGGAAAGAACGATCCAGATGCCTATCTCGAATGGGAGAAAAAGATTGAATTCGTTTTTGATTGTCAAAAATATTCTGAGCTCAACAAGGTACGAGTTGCAGCCACTGAATTTTATTATTATGCTATTAATTTGTGGGATCAAGTGGTGACAAGCAGGAGAAGAAATAGAGAAAGACCCATTGAGACTTGGGAAGACATGAAAACCTTGATGAGACAATGGTTTGTTCCTAGTCACTATCACCGAGAGTTACATCAAAAACTTAGGAGATTGGTGCAAGGCAACCGAAGTGTGGAGGAATATTTTCAAGAGATGAAAATACTTATGATGAGAGCTGATATAGACGAAGATCGTGAGGTTACCATGGCCAGATTTCTTAGTGGTTTAAATCGTGAGATACAAGACCGAGTAGAGATGCAACACTATGTGGAATTGGAAGATATGTTGCATAAGGCTATCTTGGTGGAGCAGCAACTCAAGAGGAAGGGTAGCACACGTCAAACTTATGGCATGATTTCTAGTACTCAACGTCCTAGCTACTCACGCGAAGACAAAAGTGTTCCAAAGCCAAAGTTTGAATCCAAGCCGAATACTAGCCGACAAGAGGTCAAAGGTAAAGTTGAACCCTCTTCTACAAGAAATCGTGATGTGCAATGTTTTAAGTGTCATGGCAGGGGACATTATGCAAATGAATGCTCAAACAATAGGGCCATAATACTTAGAGTCAATGGAGAGTACGAAACCGAGGAAGAAGTGGTTTCAGATTCTATGTCATCTCAAGATGAGCTGGAGTTACCTGCAACCAAAGGTGATCTTTTGGTAGCTAGAAGGTCTTTGAGTGTGCAAGGTAAACTAGAGGAGAACGTGCAGCGTGAGAATCTATTCCACACGCGATATTTTGTTCTTGATAAGGTATGTAGTCTTATAATTGATGGAGGGAGCTTTACGAATATGGCGAGTACTACACTTGTGGAGAATCTGGGATTGACTACTCGAAAACATCCCAAGATGTATAAACTTCAATGGTTAAATGAGTTTGGAGAACTCAAAGTGTCAAAGCAAGTTGTGGATCCATTTAGCCTTGGGAAGTATAAGGACGAAGTGATTTGTGATATTGTGCCAATGGAGGCTGGGCATATTCTTCTTGGGAGACCGTGGCAGTTTGATCGGAAAGTTGTTCATGATGGTTTCACCAACAAGCATTCATTTGGTTATAAGGGGAAAACGGTTACGCTTGTTCCTATGACTCCTAATGAGATCTACCAAGATTATTTGCTTCTAAAGCAACAAGAGGAGAGAACTATGAGTGACTCAAACACAAAACACCAAAAAATAGTGAGATTGAGAGAGAAACAAAAAAAAATAGTGAGCTTAAGAGTGAAACACACAAAGAGAGAAAAGGGAGAAAACACCAAAATTTCTTTGTGAGGTCAAGTGAGATAAAGAGAGCTTTGGTTTCACATCAGCCTATATTTGTACTTATGTACAAAGAAGTCTTTATGAGTTCTACTAACCTTGACCCCGGTTTGCCTAGTGGTGTTTCTTCTTTGTTGCGGGATTTTTGAGATGTATTTCCAGATGAGAACCCTAGTGGTTTACCTCCAATACGAGGGATTGAGCATCAAATAGACTTTGTACCCGGAACATCCATTCCAAACTGTCCAGCATACAGAACAAATACGGAAGAGAAAAAGGAGTTGCAAAGGCAAGTGGGTGACCTGATGGAGAAAGGATATATCCGTGAGAGCATGAGTCCATGTGCCGTGCCCGTTTTACTAGTTCCTAAGAAGGATGGAATTTGGCGCATGTGTGTTGATTGTAGATTCATCAATAACATCACGAGCATTCAAATAGATGGGAAAAAGAAAGCTAAGATTGTCAAGAAGCTTCATGAAAAGACGAGGCTTAACATTGAGCAAAAGACTAAGCAATATCAAAAGCAAGCCAATAAAGGAAGGCATGAGAAGAGCTTTACACCCAGAGACTTAGTTTGGGTTCACATGAGGAAGGAATGATTTCCAGCTTAAAGGAAGTCTAAGCTAATGCCAAGGGCCATTGGGCCATTTCGAGTCTTAGAAAAGATCAATGAAAACGCCTACAAGATAGACTTGCCAAGTGAGTACAAAATCAGTTCTAGCTTTAACATGTATGACTTGATTCCTTTTGATGCAGATGAACCTGATTTGAGGTCAAATCCTTTTCAAGATGAAGGGGATGATATGATCATAGAAAAGATAATGGAAGCTAAGGAGAACTTGGAGCTAAGCAATGAAGATCACGAGAAAGCTTTGGAGATTCTAGTCGGTCCAATTACAAGATCACGAGCTAAACAAATCAATGAGAGCATTTGTGGATTTATTCAAGGCCTTTTGGACAAAGAACAACATAAGGAATTCATTGGACTTTGTACTTGCCAAGTCCAAACCACTTTGAGCCTTCTACAAGTCCAAGAGAAGTCCTAAATCAAATCTTAAAGTTCAGCTCATGAATAGTGACGAATTTGGAAGACTAAAAGATATTTTGGAGGCCAAAAGTTCAAGAATCCTTCTCATTCAAGTCATAGTAAATTGTGACATTTACTTAGTAGTCTTTACTCTTTATATTTAAGACATTCAATAAGTTTAGAGGAATCTAGAGAGTCCTTTCTCTTCTTTATAAACTCATGTAATTCTCATTTGTGAGGATCCAACTTTTTATCAATAAATTTGAGAGTGATTCTCTTTTTGTTCTTTGTGAACTTTTCGATCTTTCTTGGTGTGTCATATCCAAGGGATCAAACTGGTTTATCAAGTGATTTTCATCACACTTGTGTGGCCATTCCTAGCCATTGGCGTGAAGGGGCGAGTCGAAATAGCAACAATATTTGGTTTAATATACTAAAGGTAGGGGCTACTCGAGTCAACATTCCGTGGTTCCACCACCTTGCTTAATTGAAGGCGAGTTGAAACAACAACAATCTTAGGTTTGATATACCTAAGGTGGGGGTTACTCGAATTCTTTAAAGACCAATAACTATCCTTACAACTTGGAGTGACGATTCTTTCTGGATTCCGCGTCACACGCCCCACTTCTTGAGTGTGAGAATGTCATTCTCAAGATGAGCTGCGAATCCACCCTTGCACATTAGAGTTCCAGAAATCAGATTCTTCCTCATATCGGGCATGTGCTTCATGTTTTTCAGCGTGATTTCCTTTCCCGAGGTTATCTTTAACACCATCGAACCCTTTCCTTTGATCTTGGAGGCAGCTTCTTTACCCATAAGTAGTGCCTCTTCATACCTGTTTGGTTGATAGGTGTTGAACATCGACATGACATTGCAGATATGGGTTGTAGCACCAATATCGTACCACCACTCCTTGGTTATCTCATGTCAATTATTTGCCTCTGTAACCAGAGCACAAAGATCAACCTCAGTCAAGTTAGCCTCATAGTTTGCCGCTTTCTTTTTGTTGTGACATTCTTTGGACATGTGACCCTGCTTACCACAGGAGTGACATTTACCCTTGAAGATTTTCCTCTGCTCCGCAGCAAGGGTAGGTGCATAAGCTTGCCTCTTGAAATTCTTCCCATTGGGCTTCAAAGGTGGGTTTGCAAAGGCCTTGTCTTTCCCTTTATAGTCCACAATTTTGCCTTTTCCCTTGTAGTCCACATTTTTATTGTGAACAGGCACATTCACGCTATGTTCTTTTATTTGGATTCCATTGGCTTGACGGTTCTTATTTTTCATGTTCAACCTTTGGATCAAGTCTTCTAGCGTCATCAGTTTCCTCTTATGCTTGAGGTAATTCTTGAAAGTCAACCAACTTGGAGGAAGCTTCACAATGAAGCATCACCGTGAAGATCTCACAGATCGACATTCCCTCCGATGTGATTTCTTGAAAAATCCGCTGGAAAGCCTCTACTTGTTCCATGAATGGCTTGTCATCCACCATATGAAACTCTATGAACTTTGCTGTTGCATGTTTTTGGCATCCAGCATCTTCAACTTTGTATTTCTTAACTAATGCAGCCCACAAGGATTTGGCGGTCTTCTGGTCACAGTAAAGAGCATACAGTGGCTCCACAAGACGACCTAGGATCCATCCTTTGGTCATGTAGTCTCCTTGGTTCCAATCATCCATGGTTCCAAGGGTATAGACTGTCACCACATCCTTCTCCAACTTTAAGTTGATCCTCTTCGAGGTACCCTGAAAGGTGCATTGCATGAAGATAGAACTTCATTTGGTTCGACCACATCTTCCAGCTTTTACCGTTGAATTTCTCAGGCAATAAGCCTTGGCATGAAGCTTGAAGAGAAGCGAAAGCTGGTGGACGCGGAGGAGAAACATGAACGATATTCTCACTCACTGCTTTTTCTTATTCGTTTTTCTCTTTTGCATCCAATTCAGCCTTCTCTTTGTCTGCTTTTTCCGAATCAGCCGGGAACAAGGCTCTTTGAGCTGTCTCATCCGTAAGAGGTGGTTCAACGTCCACGAATTGAAAATCTTGGACATTGGTCTCCATTCTCCTAACACAAGTAAACAGATTGTATCAGTTGTCAATGTCTATTATTAAATTGCGAGTTTATATGTATGTATATTCTCAAATAGATAACAAACCCAAATTTCAAATTTCAAATATCAAATATCAAATTTCAAATTTCAAATTTCAAATTTCAAAATTCAAAATTCAAAATTCAAAATTTAAAATACAAAATTCAAAATTTAAATTTAAATTTTTAATTTCAAACTCGCAAAATCGGTTTGTTCAACTGTTTTTAATGATGATTTGCACAGAAAAACAATCACAGAATTGATGTAAGAAGAAAAAAATAATACGCAATTCGTGAACTCAAGATCAATACAGTTTGGTTATGTGTCTGTGTATACATTTTAGAAACGAATCACATATACTTTAATAATCGAAATCTCAACTTTTTGAAACGATGGATAATCGGAAAAAATTGGAGCGATTTCTATTATTAGAACCAAACAATGATTCAATTTGTGTAATCTTATTTAAAGACTCACAGATCCTTGTTTTCACAACACAACAACAATTCACAAATCCAAAGGATTTTAATTCGAGTTAAGACTGTAGAACCCAAAAAGAGGAACTGCGGATTAAGTATATGTGAATTGTGAACATTGTGTTGTCATAGAAAATAATTGGAGTCAAGATTCAATAATCTCTTTCCTTATCTCGAATTATCACCCATAGTGTAACGGTTTTCAGTGATAATCGAATCCCAGGATAAAACCAATAACGTATTGGTTTCACAAACACTTGAAACCAATACAAACGAACGAAAACTCTATGTACTCTGGAGAACTTACTTGATTGCAGGGAATTGAACTTTTGATTGAGTGTTTATGTAGTTTGAGACACGAAAATCGTAACTCCAAAAGAGTAAATGATGTCTTGTATTTATAGAGGTAGGAGACTTCTTGTTGAAGTCATGCTCCTAAAATCTCGAGTTAAAGGCGTTAAGGAGAAGGTGGACTTGTTACCACGATCTTAGGAGGACTTAGTCATGTTGTTGCCTCGATTTTAGGGGTTTGAATTTGAATTATCGAAGACTCGGTCTCGGTTGTTTGTTGAAGGGAGAAGAAAATATCTTCTTCACTTAACCAAACCAATAACCCCTTCGAGGCCAAGACCCAAGACCCAAGCCCAAGCCCAAGCTCAAGCTTGTCTCGGCACGGCACGGCGGCGCGCGTGTGGTCTTTCCATCCTTACTCACACACTCCATAGTGTTGGCTTTTTGAACAATGACATAAACATGTCTTTATATATACAAGACAAAAATAACTTAATCTTTCAATATGAGACAAATGACATTGTTTTTTATTAAAAATTAGTCCACTCTTGTAGATCCATTTCAATTCACACTCAAGCAATTATTTTGAAACCTAAATGCTAAAAAATAATGGGCCAACAGTTGGTACTCCTAAAGCTCTGCACCCAGAAACACAGCGCAAAGAGAACTTTGATGTAGAAAAGGTATTGGTTGAGCTTAATCTTATGCAGGATTTGCCTTCAAAAATTATTTTTGGATACAGTGATGGGAGAGAATTTGAGATATTTGTCAGTTATCATTGGTTTCCATCCACTAAGTCAGCTCCAACAGGAGTTGCGGGTACTGAGACTCGCAATCACAGCCCTTCCAAAAGAAAGCAGGGATCAAAGAATCGCAGGGGAAAGTCTAAGAAACCAGAAACAGTTTCAACCTCAGAGAGAGGCAGATCCCGAGGTAAGAAACCAGCAACTTCTTCTTCTACAAGGGACCAAATAGCTCTTCTTGCAGCACCTTCAGTTGTTGCGGATACTTCCAAGGTAGTTGAACCAAACATTCCTGCTATGTTTCATGATGCTAAGGCTGGTCATTTAGCACATGAGCCTATTGTGGTGGAGTCACCATACTAAAATTCAGCTCCAAGTCAGACTTTAGAAGAACCTTTTCAGTTAGTTACTCATAAATCTGGCAGCGGCTGTGATTCTTCAATAATAGTACATATTAATGTTTTTTGGACGGAACATTTGGGGCCTTAATAGCCATATAAGGCAAGTAATGGCAAGGGATTGGATTAATATCCATAACCACTTTTTGGAGCATTTTTTGAAACCAAGATACAACAAGTTAACTCAAGAATAATATTGAATGCGGTTCCGAACGGTTGGAGGATGTTTGGTAATTTTGGGAGTTCTGAAACTGGTAGAGTGGTTGTTGTGTGGATCCACGGGTTTTTGTTATGATTTACAAGGTGTCAGCTCAATGTGTGACATGTGGTATCTTCTTAGAGACAGAGGGGGTCAGTTTCTCTGTGTCGTTTATATATACTCTTAATCAGATTGAGCTACGGGTTGAGTTGTGGGATGAGATGGTTTCTCTGCATAATTCTTCTCACTTGATCGCATCTCTTTGGGCAGCTTTTCCTAGTTCATATCATTCAGCTGTTCCTAGTCCTGATGTGGACACTCATGGTATGCATGATTTCCTTTTAGCTATCCACAGTGCAGATTTATTTAAAAGCTCCATCCAAAGGCCTGCCATTCACTTGGTGGAACTTAAGGGCAAACGATCCCATCGCCAAGAAGATAGATCACGCATTAATAAACGAGCATTGGGTTAGATCTTTTCCCCAAGCATATTAGAATTTCTTGACCCCTGTCAATCTGATCATGCGCCATGTGTTTTCACTATGCCTTCTCTTAAGAGGGTGGTTATCAAGCCATTCAACTTCTTTAATCATGTTATAGACCATCACCATTTCTCTGAGGAGTTACCTATGGAATGGAGAGTGGATTCTCTACAGGGTTCTAGTCTGTTTAAACTAGTTCATGCTCTGAATCTTCTAAACAATGGCTTAAAAAGATCAATAGGAATAATTTTAATGGTATTTCACTAAGGGTGAAAGCTAAAGAGGAAGAGGTAGCTGAGAAGCAAAGGAAACTAGTCTATAACCCGTCGGTTGACTTAGCAAGGGAGGAAGCAAGTTTATGTGAGGAATGGGTGAAACTAATGGATGCGGAGGAGAAATTCTTTCGAAAAAAGTCAAGAGTGAAGTGGTTAAGTCTTGGGGACCGAAACAACTCTTTCTTCCATAAGGTAGTTACTAACCGGAATTCCAACAATCATGTTTTTTTCCTTCGTTATGAGATTGGCAGGAAGATAGTTGATCCTACTTAGCTGAAGAGCATGCTGCGGGTTATTTTGAATCAATTCTCGGATTCACGGATCTTCGAGATTCACCAGTCATAGTATAGAAGTGATGCAGTCTTTACTATCTTTCAGGTGTTCAGATATGGATGTTACAAGCCTGAGTAGAAAAGTAACGGATGAGGAGGTCGCATCTACTCTATTCGGGATGCCGTCTATTAAATGTCCGGGACCCGATGGTTTTAATGTGGAGTTCTTCAAAGCTGCATGGTCTACAGTGGGTTCCGATGTAATTAAAGCAGTAAAAGAGTTCTTTTATTCTCGAAGACTTCTCAAAGATCTGAACACAACAATCATTGCCCTTATACCAAGAAACCAAAGGCTTCCAGACAAGCTGATTACCGCCCTATTAGTTGTTGTAATCTGGTTTATGAAGTTATTGCCAAAATAATAGCAAACCGAATGAAGCCTATTCTTCAAAATATATATCTCCGAATGAGGCAGCATTTTTGAAAGGTAGAAGTTTGGGTGAAAACGTTTTACTCGCCTCTGAAATCATCATACGTTATGAGAAACCAACTGCATCGAAGAATGCTATGTTGAAGGTAGACATTGGGAAGGCATTTGACACGGTCCTAACTCACCAGTCCTAACTCACCTTTCTTTTTCCGATGATTTACTAGTGTTTTCAGATGTTTCATTGTCATCTCTTCAAGGCATCTCGTAGATTGTGCAATAGTTCACAGGATTCTCTGGCCTTGATATGAATGCAGATAAATCTGAGCTCTTCCTTGCAGGTTATTCATCTCAGGAAGTTGATATTTCATTTGAACTCTTCAGTTCTGACTCATTACCTTGTACTTCCACTTCAGCCAACTAAGATGCCAATTGCATCTTTACAACATTTTGTGGAGAATTTCTAACAAGCTTCACACTTGGACTGTTAAGTTTCTTTCTTATGCAAGGAAAGTAAGGCTTGTTGCCTCGATAATATATGGCATGGTGTTGTTTTGGGGACAGGTTTTTGTGTTGCCAAAAAGCCTTTTATGAAAAGATTGACTTGTTATGCGCAAGTTATGGAAGAATGCAGCCCAATCCGTCAGAGGAGCCAAGGTATTCCAAGGAAAGAAAGGGGACTTGGGTTGAGATCACTTGAGGAATTTTCTGCAGTTTTTCGGTTGAAGCAGGTCTGGAACCTTTTTTACAGAGTGGATTCTTTGTGGGTTGCTAGGCTACATATCAATGTGTTTGGCAGTAAGAGTTACTGGTTGATGGAACCATCTCCTAGACTGTCTTGGCCAATCCGCAAGCTATTGGAAGTCAAGGACACAGTCAAAAAGTTTATTTGTTGCAGGGTTATCAAAGCCTCATTCTGGTATGACAATTGGACTCCGTTAAGATCATTGATTGGTCTATTTGGTCCAAGAGGTCCTCGAGAACTAAGAATTTCTAGGACGGCCGGAGTTAAGAATGCTAGTCACGAGGGATATTGGAGGTTTCCGGGTGTGCGATCTCCTCCAGCAATGCAACTACAACTCTGCCTCTCTTCCATTACAGTACCAGCAGAGAATTTGGGACTAGATTCTTTTTTGTGGGAGCAGTCTGCAACTTGGTAACACCCCTTTGTTTTCAAAAGCACCTACTTGGTTGCAAATGAGAACTTTATCTCCAACTGTTACATAGTATAAATCAGTTTGGTTCAAGGAAGTTGTTCCAAGGTTTTGCATTCCTCCATTGGTTTGCTGCGAAGAGTAGACTGAACACAAGAGATAGATTGGATCGTTGGGGCGGATCAACATCAGATTTATGCCCTCTATGTCTTGCAGAACCTGAAAGTCATACACACTTGTTCTTTGAGTGTCCATTCTCGCAATCTGTTTGGGCTATCACTTGCTGCGAGAGTTGCCTCGAATCCCACTTTCCTTACCGAATGTTGCATGTTGGGTGACAGCTTTGGCATCTTCTTCACCGCAATATCAGAATGCAATTCTCAAACTTCTGTTGCAAATTACTCTCTACCTCTTATGGGAGAGAGAGGAACAGGAGGATCTTCATGGGTTCTTATACTACTACTATCTCAGCTTTGAAGACTGAAATTGATCGAACTCTCTGCAATCGCCTACTAACACTTTCTCCATAAAATCTGCATTCAACGTTATCCCTTCTTGGTTACTATTTTATGTTGTATCTCATTCCCACTTTTAAGGGTTTAGATGCCTACTCTCTAATTCCATGACATCTTTATGTTAAAAGCTTGTTTTTTTATTAACTAGAGGATTGACCGAATTACGCCCGAATTTTTGTTTAGAAACATTTAGTGAAATATTAGACGAAGAAGAAGGTTCGCTTTCAGGTAATTAGAGGGTTTTGATTTATGAATGACAAAATCTATATATGTAATAAACGGTTTAATATTAGTAATTTTCTAATATGTAATAACTAAATTATGCTATATAAGCTAAGTGATTATATAATATATTATGAAAGATTTGTATTCTAAAGAAATTTTAATTTAAAGAAATCTATTTAAGTTTTTTCTTTGACTCCGTTCATAATCAATTTAGGTTTTTTCAAATATGTAAAAAAAAGATAAATATAGTTCATCTTACCTTACAATAAATTCTTTTGTTTTCCGCAATCTCTTTATCAACACTTTATCTACGACCTTAGATTAATGAGGCCATTTGCAGGTTTGTGTCATGATAGATCCAATAAACTCTGGATGACTTTATTAACGTACTGCGTATTCAACAAAATACAACATTTGAATAGTAATGAATATTGAGTGGAAGTAATTTTATAGAAAGATGATCTCGTTTTTGTAAAATGGTTGAATGTCTATACTAATAATTAACTTTTATTAGTATAGATATGTGATTTTTGTAAAACATCAAACAATATTAAATAGGTTGTTTGCTACGTAAATTAGTAAACATTTACTAATGTTTTCAAGAAAACCATTTATTTGACCGGTTAAATAGGATTAAAATAATTTAAAATAATGGAGAAATAGATTTCAATGTACCTTGGAGTCCAAGATGAGGAGTTCAATGCCCATTAGAATATTGCTCTTTTTGAAATTCCTAGCTTCCCAATGATGCAGGAGTCGTGCAATGACCTCTTCACTTCAGAATTGGCCATCTATTTCATCAAGGATATCAAAAATGAATGATTTGGAATAGGGGACGGTAATTTGTGGTGTCATCTTTTGGTATGTGGAGATGGAGGCGTTAATATGGTGGTTTGTTATCTCTCGAATAGTTTGAGAAACTGAGGCGAGGGACTAATATTTGTATACGAAAATGTAAATTTAATATGAATCAATTATGACATTGATCTCTCCGGTTTTCTTAAAAACGTTACTTAACATTACTAATTTACTAATGCAAAGAGATATACGATATATTGCACATGACTTCTAATCAATAGCATAGCCAGAAAATTATTTAATTTAAATGCAACATGACTATTCATTTATATTACACATGATCATATATTAAATATGCATTCTATATATTGGTATTTATATCAAATATTTTATATATTGGTGTTTTGAATAATATAAATATATGAAAGAGAAGAAGGATATTTTCTCTCCGGTTTTCTTAAAAATGTTATTAAACGTTACTAATTTACTAATGCACAGAGACATATGATATATTACACATGACTTCTAATCAATAGCATAGCCAGAAAATTATTTAATTTAAATGACACATGACTATTCATTTATATCACACATGAATCATATATTAAATAGGCATTCTATATATTGGTATTTATATCAAATATTTTATATATTGGTGTTTTGAATAATATAACTATATGAAAGAGAAGAAGGATATAAAATAGATATATTATATAAAATAGAATAAAAACGAATAAAATGTTTTATATAACATATTTGGCTTTTATGATTATTATCTTCAATATTGTGTTGTTTCCAAACCGGACCGGGAAGTTTTCGGTCACGTAAAATCGAGTTGTAAAGAAGTTTCAGATGTAACTTAATTTAATGTGAGACATTAAATGTCCATATTACAGCAAGTAATGTGATTAAGCAAATAATTGTTTTGAGTTTTTTTTACCAAAAAAAATTTCCTAAAACATAAGATGAGGTGACAACAATATAGTAATTTGAGAAAGATGAGTTGGATGGTTTAAGAGATCTCAAAACCTTCATTTTATTAATATATAGATCTGTAATTCGCTATGTTTTTTATATAAATTTTAACACTAAAATAAAAAAGAAGTTTAATTTTTTTTTTTGTTTTTCATGATGTTTTACGACA
>JAKUCM010009852.1:0-24185 GCA_023374145.1 Lepidium sativum | reverse complement strand
TAAAAAGGTCCTATAATAATAAATTAACACATGTCGTTTTATGCTTCTTTCCACCTTTCCTTTCTTTTGTTTTTCTTTCTTCTAATTTTCTGCTTTCAAACGGACGACTTGTTCAAGGGCTCGTATATCTTTTATATTTTACAGAGAAATAAAGGAATTGTGGTTTTATTATTTATAATAATTTGATCTAAAATTTGTAAACACACATAAATTTGTGTTGTAGAAATTTCACTTTCTACAGTCAAAAAACTTATTATAATTAAAATCTGGTTTGTAGAGTAATGAAAACCAAAATAAAGCTTAAATTATGATTGGTCTAGTTTTGAGGCTTTAAAATCCTTTTTCTTTCTACAGCAATCATAATCTTTTCCAATCACCCCATAGTATCTTTAATTTTTAGTTCAACCAAACATACACTTTAGTAATTCTAGTACCAAACTAGTCTCCAATAAAATAGTATCAATGTCAACAATTTGAGATACACCATTATTATCGTCCTCACAAAATCATATCTACCTCTTGCGATGTAGCATGAGTAGAAACTCCCCTTCCAAGAAATACATTGGTGTCCAGGTTAGCACTTAATGGCATCTTAATGTATCTCGATCTTCACCACCTTGTTTTCTTACCTTCTTGGTCTTATTTTTACACTTTCCGCTATCTTTTTGTTTCATATGCCTCTTGTTATTACAATAACGAAATTCACGACAAATGTTTCCAGACTAATGAATTACATTTTCAAACAATATTAGAACTATATGATTTTTTTATAATTCAATTTTGGATGTAGAGGACCCAAGAAAAATATAAGATATTGTCATTATATATAAAAATGCCAAAAACACATATTTAAGATTCATAATTGAATTAGTTGTCTAAAACACCCCATTGAGTTTTGAAATTGTATACAATGACTTAATGTTTTTTCTTTTCTTTTGGTCTATGTCATTATTAGTGGCATTTGTAGCATACCATATGACCATTTTGCTCCTACATTAATTTCATCTCAAATTTAAAGTCAACAAGTCCAACACGCTACCCAATAATTTAATCTAACAAATTCTGATGTCACTACATAGACATGAATTTATAAACATGGACATGAGTTCATAGACATAAATATGAATTCAATTGTATGTGAATTCGTTAAATAAGTCAAAACAACATTACATAGACATGGACATGCGTACATAGACATAAAACATGAGTATATAGACATAGACATGAATTCATAAACTTAGACATGAATTTAATTTATATGAATTTGTAGAATAAATTGAAGCAATATAGACATAGACATAAACATAAATATAGACATTTATAGACGAGAATAGGATAAGAACACTTAAACTAAAACATAAAGACATAGATGAGAATACGATAAATATACGTAGACTGGAACACACATACGTAGATAAGAACATGATACTAAAGATATAAACAAGACATGCAAATTTGTGGAAAGAGATAGAAAAAAGAAGAAATAGGGAAGAAAATGGTAAGATATTTTTGTCTTTAAAAAAGGTCAAAGTATAAAAACGCACCAAATTTTGTCAAAATAGCACTTTCACAAATATAAATTTATTTATGGCATTTTGAGAATTATCTTACAAAAAAATATACACACAAAAATTCAATATTTATTTTTGTCAACGGCAAATTATATTAGACCATAACTGGCCGGCCCACCAGCCAAATTCCTACATAATGTAGGTGGGGAGACTCGATTCCTGGTTGTGCAAATGAACTGCCTTATGTGAACTTACCGCCAACCACTAGATTAAGAACCATTTCCTAATTCAATATATTTTGTTTATCGAAAAACAATTATATAAAGAAAATCTTGACATCTTCTTCTCCTTCCTCTCTTTGTTGCCAAAATTTCTCTCTAAGGTTAAGATTTTATAACTTATTCTTTTAACATATGTATATATATATATTTATTTGTATATTAATGTGTACAATATATATATATATATATATAATATGAGAAATAAGCAAAAAAAATAACCATAAATGATTTACAATTCATTCATGGCTAAAGAGTTGAAGAATACCAATATTCAATATATTTTATGAAATATTTTCCATTTCCCTCCTCATCTCTTCCTTTAATTTTATTTATAATATAACTTTTGATTAAAAAATTAAATCAAATTTAAATACTTTTCTAAAAACATATATTTTTTCTAAATGTTTTTAGGTGAATAATTCATTTTACAAAAAATAAATATGTTATTAACTAATTTTATATAGAACACTAAATATATATAATGTCTGTTTAATACTATAGAATATTTATTTACTTATAAAACCATCAATTTATACATAATTTTTTGAAACTTTCATCAACTTTAATTTAATGGTAAATGGAATAAAAAATGAAGAAGAGAAGACTTATAATATGAAATTGTTTGAAAAACCTATGAACGAGACCAAATAGCTTTTGGTCTAGTGATGACAAAGAGGTCAGCAATTCAAATCTATTTTGAAGTGGTGATTTATGCCTTAAATGTAGTATTATCAACATATGACCTCATATCACTGGAATAAACTATGGGTCAGAGAAATATACGAAACTCCTATGGTTTATAAATATAAACCTATGAATGTGCATTTCAATATTTCATAATGTCATTTAACTCTCGGAAGACTTATGAATGAGAGCCTAGCAAGCTAGTAATAATATCGAAATACCCCCTCTTGGTAAAAGAGAAAAATCTTATGAAAGAACATTTTAATATCAAGTTAGAGGCTGTTAGAAAGGGAAAAAAGTTATATAGTACAAAATCGTATGTTATTGTCAGATCAGATTTTGTTGACAATAATTTAAGAATCACTAAGAAGAGCCAAAGAAACCGCTCAACCCCACAAACTTTATAGCAGTGGTCCTGAAGACAAATGCCTATATCTCACGAAGACCAATTACGCCTGCCTATGACTACTTAGTCATTCATAATATTATGTTATTTGCTGTTCCAATAAGTCTCCTTAAGTGTGCTCTCTAAAAAGCTTACCCACCTTTTGTCTTATTATTTAAAAAGCATAGATGTCCTTATTACTTAATTTAGGAGCTGTATCCAATCAATCAATCGGTATGATTTATGTTTAAACGAGAAATTAGGGCCGGCATGAGGGAATATTAATGTAACGAGAAGTCCAATAGCTCAGGGATAAAAATGGTCTCGAATAGATAAAGGGTCCAAAATTTTATTATGTTTTAAAACAGGTTTTAAAATGTTTTAAATTTTAATCTAGCCTGGGAACCTTAAAAAGTTCAAGCCGGCCCTGCAAGATATGTTATTCGATCATATAAAATTTTCCAAAATCTAATATTGTTATACTAGTATTTCGACTTTACCACTAAATTCACTGTTATTGAAATATTTGAATTTTTGCGGTAAAATTTAGATGATTTAGGGAATTTTCAAAATCTTGAAAAAAAAATATTTATCTTATATTTAGTTTTGAATTGTTTCAAATACCAAAATTAAATTTTTTTTAATTTATTAAAAAAAAACTTTTTAAAAGAAATTATAAAACTTTTTTTAAAATTATAAAATTATGATTCAAAACATCCTTTACACATATTTTGGAATGCAAGTAATCATTAACAAAAAGGAAATCGAAAGCTAGAACAAGAAATGTGGATATCAAACATGCACGTCATTTCGAACTGCCCTAGATTATGTATATATATTCGCATATACAGAGTAACTATATACCATTCCTTACCTCATATTCATATATTTTCTGGTTTTATAATTCATGGAGGCTCCTCCGTCTGGATTGAGAAAAGGTGCATGGACTGCTGAAGAAGATAGTCTTCTCAAGCAGTGCACTGATGAGTATGGAGAAGGAAAATGGCACCAAGTTCCCTTAAGAGCTGGTACATATATGTTACTCACAGATGATTAATCTCTAATATACTTCATTCTCACAAGTTAGTTAATATAGTGATGTCAAATATTGGGTTTCTAGGGCTAAGTCGATGCAGGAAGAGTTGCAGACTAAGGTGGTTGAATTACTTGAAGCCAGATATCAAAAGGGGAATTTTTAACTGTGATGAAGTTGATCTTATTTTACGCCTACACAAGCTTCTAGGAAACAGGTTTATTCTTTAAAGTACAAAACCATTAGGTGAATTAACGGTTCAATGTAGCTCACGTATATATTTTTATATATTGTTAACAATGTTTAGGTGGGCCTTGATTGCTGGTAGAATACCTGGTCGGACTGCTAATGACATAAAAAATTATTGGAACACAAATTTGAGTAAGAAGAAAGACATGTCTTGTAAGAACAAGATGGTGGAGAGAAACCCTACTTGCTTAGAGGCTATACCACCCTCAAAGATCGATGTCATAAAGCCTCAACCTCATTATTTTTTGAACAGCAGGAGTTTTAGCCACTTCAATGGCTTGCCGGAAGTTGACCTTAGTGGAATCATCAGCACAGATGATTATATTCCATGTAATATCAATATTGTTTCTGACGATATTAACGCATGTAACAAAAATGAGGAGAACTATGGGAATGGAATGGATGGAGAGGTTCCTTGGTGGGAGAGTTTGCAGGAGGAAATCAGAGAGGCTGACGCTATGGATTCAGAGGCCATGGCCATTGACGAGGCCGGTACTTCTTTGATGAACTCATCACCGTCCGTGGTAGACTATGAGCAACTTTGGAGTGCGTTCAATACAGAGACTGGGAAGCTTGATTAGGTTACTTACTCCAAAGTTAATTCGATTATGTGTTATAAATGTGTTAAATATGTCTAATTATGTGATTAGTGTTCCAATATAAGACCACTTATGTGTTTGTGCTTAGAGTTTTATAATACTCTTTTATGTGATGTATGTTTCACTATAAGCTCCTATTGTTATATGTGCTTAATGGTTTTATATGAACTACAGCAGATCGAACTTTTACTAGGAAGATCAAGTAGTAGGCCTTGATTGGTAAAATTTATAACACTAACGACTAAGGAGCATAAACATTAGACTTGACGAAGCTGTAAACTTGAGATATTAAATTTATGATATGTGATTAGAAGAACAGTGAAGTTTAAATATTAAACTTGAAATATTTAATGGTTAATGCGTTAGAAAAACTTCATCCAAATACATTGAAGTATAGAACATTTAAGAGGCTATAAGCTTTCTTTAACGCTTAGGATGATTGGTTTGGATTTATCCTCAAAAAACCTTTGCTTTATGGTTCCTTGAACTTAAGGATTATCAACTTTCTTTTCTGTGAATATTCAAAACGATTTCATCTAGAATAGATAGAGGACTTCCAAGCTTTCCTTAAAAGTTTCTGCGTTTTATGTCTACAAAGTTATCATTTATATCCGTGTTGCGTTTTTTTTTTTTTTTTTTTTTGCATATCGGCCTCTCTGAATTTGCATCTGGACTTTGTAGCTGAACCTAAATTTTCTAATAATGAAGCATTCTTTTCCAGAAAATAAAATTATGTTGGGAACAAAACGTTTTTGCCAAAAATGGCAATAATGAACAGTGAATATGCAAATCGTTTCATGTTTAATTTTGGATTCGGTGACTTAAACTCTACGACTAGAAAACACAGGACTATGAGTAGTATATCCCCGTCAAAGATTACCTTTCTAATTAAAAGGCCTCAGTCCTCTGCTAAGAGGAGACAAAAAATACAAGGTCTCGATTATCACTAAGCAAAATGTCCACTAAGTATACTAATCATCCTAACATCAATTTTCTTTATCATAAAAAGAAAAACTTATTTAGACTTTTTAGAAATTTATCAAATACTTCTGGGCAAGAAAAACCCCTAACTTCTAGATTTGACTTGATAAATTCTAGCAATAATAAGATATTTATTTTTATTGTGAATTTACCAAATAGCCTAAACCCTAAATTAATTGAGTAGATAACATATGTATTGGTATTTAAGAAAATAACATAAATCTCTAACCATTTACAACTTAAGCATTTAACTAATTGTGCGCAATATTTTAAAATAAAATTAAAAATTTACGTGGATGAAAGAGTTGAAGAAGTTTATTTTTTTACAGTACGGTTATACTATATGATATAGAACAATGATGTGATATAAAATAGATAGCCCATAACAATAAAAACTATTCATCTATATGATATACAAGGATGAAGAAAAGAAAGAGAAGAAGAAGTATAAGGAAAATAAAAAATCAAAGAAAAATCCGAAATACAAGAAAGAGTAGGGGAATGATGATTAAGAAGATGAGGAAAAAATGAAGGAAAAGAATAATGTGAATAAATAAGAGGAAGAATAAGGAGAGGAGTATGAAGACAAATAGAAATGGAAGGAAGATGAGAGAAGAGGCATGAGGAATCCAATAACAATTAAATTCAAATTGATGAATTTTTTTCAAAAATTATGTATAAATTGATGGTTTTATAAGAAATAAATATTTTATATCAAATAGACATTTTATATACAGCAATTTTTTTAAAAATTAATAACTTTGGGACTTTAAATTTTATTAATTTATATATTAATATTAATTTAAAAATATGCTTACAAAAACTTACAAAATACTTTATACAACCTATAATTTTGTACAACAATATTTTGCTCTAAATTATAATTTTTTTTAGAACTCATATTGTTTTCAAAAGTTGGTCAAACCTTTCTAACAAAACTTTTTTCAATTTTTTAATACTTTGCTGTTTGTGTAAACCATATTGTATGTTAATATTTTAATTTTCTTACTGGAAACTATGATAAGATAACACTACAAATATTTTTAATATAATAGAGAATTTAAATATGAGTTTACCAAAATTTCAATTTTTGGAAAGAAAAAAATAACACTAGATTCATATTTTACTAACTTGTCTTAAATATATATATATATGCATAAGATTTATAATTATTAATTATTAGGACTATATTTTTATATTGGAAATTCAACAATGATTATCTTTTAATTTATTAAATTTTGTGAGATATTACATCAATCCGACTTGGGACTGATTTTTTATTATTAATTTATACCGTTTATTAATCTAGCGAGTATTAATATATAGAAATTATATTGTATTGTTGTACTATATAAAATTAGTTAATAATATATTTGGTTTTTATATAAGCAAATGTTCTTTTAAAAAAAGTTTAAGTCTTAGTATGAGTAGAAAGTAACAATGATTTTTAGAAGAATTTTTAGTTTTGATTTAGTTTTTTTATTAAGAACTATATTCAAAATTGAATTAAAGAAGGAAAGAAGCAATGAAGAAAAAAAATTAAAATTCATTGAAAAGAATATATATAATAGCGAATAATGTAAAAAAATATTGAATATTGTTGTCATTGACTTAATGTTAAAAAATTTATCACCATTTTTGCTATTTCCCCTAAGTTGTATCCAAAGTGATTTGAGTTGGGGATGACTTTGCTTTTTCTTTTTTTTTGTCAAACTTAAAGGATCGGCCTAATTAATAGCGAGGTTACTTTTTCTTTAATGGGTAACAGTAATATATAACAAAAAAGGCATTTGAAAGGTTTCTTTTGTATATTAAAGGTGTCATAGACCCCTCTAACAAATAGATTAATTATTCCTGTCCCTGATATTAATGTTGCTTAAAATTCTATAAGATTTTAGCTTTTTTACCAGAAATTATAAGTTTCTAATTCAAAACTAATAGATTGAAATACTCTACAAATTTTAATACTAGAATAATCTCAAATGTAGAGTTTTTATTACTACTGTTGTTTCCTTGTATAAGGGGTTATGGAGTTTTTCTATTTCAAATTATAAGATTTCTTCAAATCTTTTAGGCGATTTTAATTTAAACAAAATTAATAATTGAAGGAAACACCAAAAAAAGTTGACGATTAGTGTTCTTATTTCTATTCCTTGTATTTTTACAAAATGATTCTCTATTGTTAATATGGCTTCTATATTATTGATGTTTCCTCATCCAAGTTTGATATAATAGAATTTAGGATCCATCGTAGAAAATTTAAACTGAAAATATACGTTATTTCTTGAATAATGGAATCAGAACTTTCCTCTTGCTTTATCCTTTTTACTTGTATATTTCTTTTATAAACATCAATAAATCTAGAAGAAAATGAAGGTTTATATCGTGATCCCCAAGCACCACTTTTAATTGCGAGCAAGTCAATATATTAGAATATTGGTTAACCACTATAACACTTTTTTCCCGATCCTAAAAGACCGCATATTATTCTTCTAATTCTACCAATAATCATATTTTTTAAAATTTATCAAAGACTAAAACTTTGTATAAAATTCATGGAACAAATAAAACTAAGGAGTGAGTATAAATACTCATTAAATAGTAGAGTGGCGGAGCCCAAAAGTTTAATTATGGGTGTCAAAGAATTTTTGTTCGTAACAATATAGCATTAGTTCATTCACATTTAAAAGTATTTATAAACAGTTGTTGCAATCTTCTATATTTTTTTTTCTTATTTTATTCGTCTAATATAAATTTTCAACTCATATATCCTAATTATATTTGTAAATATGTAAATTAATATTATCAAATGAAAATTCTGGTTTAAAAACAAATGAATGCAATAAACAAACAAAAAATTAACTAAATTTATTGTGTGACTGAAAAATACAAAAAAATAATAATAATAAGAGATAACAAACAAAATAACAATAAATAATTAACCTATATTTATTAGTAAAAATAATAATATTTTTAACTTTATTAGTATGACACTATTTATAGGGTCAAAATATAAATTAGAAAGAGGTCAATTTTTTCAAAAAACTATAATATATAAAGATTTTTAAAAGTTTAGGGGTGTCAATTGACACCTCTTGGTCTTGATTATCTACGCCACTGGTGAAGATATTATTATGCAGAGAAAAACATATAATACAATTGGTGTTTTTCAATAAGGTTTACCAATTAATCCTCTATATGTCAATTCTTCTGTCTTCAACTTTCTCAAAAACATATTCTTATACTCATTCATTTAATCAGCCATTTGATCAATCATTTAATCAATGTTTTAATTAATCATTTTATTAATCTTCGTTCACAAATCACACAAACTAATGATTCATCTCAAGCATTAATATACTTTTAATTAATTATATATATATATATATATATATATTGAAATAAACATGAATGTTTTGCAAATCACATCTTCAGTTTAGTCTAGACTAAAAAACGGATAACAAACTGACCATCTACTTAAACCGTCAATATCCTGATTAAGACCACCTCCAAATCTAAATTTTCAAGTTATCTAAACATTAAACCCTTGGAGCTTTCCAATAATATGTTGATTGTAATTTGGGTCCTTCTTTAAAAATCCACCAACAACTATAACCTTGTACAAAACTTTTGGAAAAAGAAAAAATATAGAGGGATGAATATACAAATATTCAGTGAGAAGATCTTTTCTGTCCATCAGAAAGACAAAGATCTAATATATTTCACACAATATCTATCATATGCACATGAAATCATACACATACAACTTGTGTTTTTAACAAGTTGTACCAATCAATCTTCTTTATCTCAATTCTTTTATCATCAACTTTCTTAGATACATCTTCTTTTAATCAATCATTTAATCAGTCATTTGATCAATTCTTTAACCAGTGCTCTAATTGATCTTCATTCACAAATCACATCAACTAATAACTAATAATGCATCTCTTTTGAAATGCCCCATACATAAATATACTTTTAATCATTCACATCATATAATCATATTTTTCACCCCATCATCAAATATCCTAAAATCTAAGATTAACAATTATATAAGCTAAAAGAAAGTTGAGTGACTCGCAAATTACATCCTCACTTTAGCTTAGACTAAAAAACAAATAAGAAACGAACCGTCTACTTAAAGAGCAATTTCCTTATTAATACCACCTCTGAATCTAGATCATGGAGTTTATATGGAAACTAGACCCTTAGGGCTTTTCAATGATATGTTGATTTTTGTTTGCATCCCTCTGTTTTGATGGGAAACTAATTCCAAACATTGACAATCGCAAATTCGCTCTCCGAAAATTTGTTTTGGTAAAACCACCATAATTTTTGAACCAAAACTCCAAATGTGATACCATTTTCGGTTACGTTTAGATCTTAGGATTGGAAAGGTACATACCGAATCTCTTTTTATTCCAAGACAGATTTCTCTTTGGTTTATCCTTTATATTTCAAATGGGCTAGCTCTTTAAGATATGTTTGGGATTTTATGCGTGTATATATATATATATATATATATATTCGAAGGTTTTATTTACTTACTTGGCCTAATGAGGTAGGCAATCTATTTTATAATGGAGCTTAGAGTACCGTGTCTCACAAGCACAAGTCCGGCCCAATAGCATAGGACACATGACTAAATTTGTTTTTTTTCTCTTTTTTGTTAAGAAATTCCAATTTTTGTTCCTCAAGTAAAATTTAGGATCCAAAAAGATTTTCCTTGACCCTAAATGTATAACCACTATTTGTGGTCATTAATATATCCACCGATTGTCGTAAAATACAAATACTCTTACGAATATACTGTAGGTGAATCGGTCGTTTGGGGCAACTATTTTTAGGGGCATATATTTTATATAAAATATTTTAGTTATATATATATATATTTCTATTAATATGGATAAAATCTAGTTTGTAGGTCTTCTTAAGTAAGAGTAATATTAGTTGAGTTTTTTAGATAAAATAATTGTCAGAGAACTTCTTAATAATTGTTAAATCTTATGTTAGAAAACAATTTATTTAACATAAGGAAGATGAATAGTCGATGACTCTCTCGTGAAAGATCTCCTCTTGCTCTTGGCCTCTTGCTACAAATTATTCTTTCACCTTCTCCTTCTTCCAAGTTTTTAGTTACAAAATTCAACTCTTTTTTTTTTTAGTTCCTTCAACAAATTCATCAATTATCAATTGATCATTATCTTCAAGTTTTCGTGAAAAGGTATGAGTTATTACATAATTAGAAAGAAGAAGATGAGTGATCAATTGATCATAGATTCGCTATTAGAGGAATAAACAATGGTAAATTATTCATAAAAGAATCAAAGAAAATAGTTTAAGTTTCTTTTAGTCATCTTGGTGAGTGGTGACTTGGTCAAGTACAAGCACTAACAGTGCAGGGCACTAAAGCCAAAATAGCTTTTGTCACTGTCTGCTATTTAGACAAATGATGATGCTATATTGCTATTGTATCAGTTTTACACATAATCGTTTTTCTGTGATTGAAGTTTTGTTGTTTTAGACAGCTGATTATTAAATTTGATTTTTTTTCTGTGCAGACAGGTGTGTGCAGAGAACAGCAAAAGCAAAATGCCACCGTTGGGAGTAAGCAAAAGCAAACCATGTGGAAGAAAAAAGAGCCAACCACCGAGAGCTGAAAACAGAAATAAGAAGAAGAAACAAGAAGCATACATCAAGTCACTAGAAGGTTCTATGTTCAGGTATTAAAGAAAGTAGAGAGTACCGAACTTAAGAATTTAGCTACTCAAAGAGAAGAATGAAGATGAACATGTAGATTATATTGGTCAGAATAGTGAGCTTCAAAATTCAGATGAATGTAAAGAGACTCATCAAGATGAGACTGAAAATCAAGGTGAAGAGGAAAAGGAATAGCAAGAGAAAGATATTTCTGATTTTGGAAATTGGGAAAACGTTGATATGGGATTGAGGGATTTGTTGGTTCAAAAGGGTCCTATGATAAGACTATCAAGTCATTATCAGTTTCCGAAAGACAGTCTTGGTAGGCATTTTTCACATGCATTCTACACAAGAGACATGGTAAACGGAGAAAAAAAGACAAGCGATGGTCGATATACTCAAAAGCTTTGGATAAAGCTTTTTATTTCTGCTGCAAGTTATTTAAGCATAAAAAAGGTGGTGGTAACTTGATAACCACGGGGTATAATGATTGGAGGAACTTGTCGAAAAAGCTGAAAAACATGAAGTTTCACATGATCATGTTATATCAATGACACGTTGGATAAAGTTGGAGTTGAGATTACAGAAAAATTAGACCATTGATAGCATGCTCAAGAAGAATTAAATAGAGAGAAAAGCCATTGGAGAAAAGTGTTATTGAGAATATTTGCAGTGGTGAAAACTCTAGCTCAAAGAAATCTGGCCTTTCGTGGTGATAACAAGAAACTTGGTTAAGCAAATAATGGGAATTTCTTGGGTCTTATCGAGATGATTGCTGAGTTTGATGCAGTGATGAGGGAGCATGTTAGACGAATTAAGAAGAATGAAATCTACGCCCATTACCTTAGTCACACAATTCAGAATAAAATGATTGAAATGCTTGCTAGGGAGATCAAAGTTATGATCATAAAGAAGATCCTTGCTCTAAGTGAAACACATGGAACATGAGGTTTTGAGTTCTTTTTTGGTATGCTTATTTGGTATGACCTTCTTTTTGTTGTCAACACAGTAAGCAAGAGTCTGCAATCAGAAAAGATTGATATAAATGCTTTGATGCAACGAGTTTTAACACTATATCCAATTGTAAGTGCACAACAAACGAAATAGTATTTAGGGATCGAATCCACGAAGAACCAAGTTAACACTCTATATTCCTATTGAATCACAAGCTATATCAATCAAATAAAGTAAGTGAATTCTAACAACTTAGATGCGAATGTAATCAAATAATTAAAGCAATCGGATGTCGGGTATTCGTTCGGGAGTTAAAATTCTTGTCAGGGAAAATATTCGAGAACTACTCTAATCTTATTCTCGGCTTGAACATTAATAAAGGCAAACCAACTCTCGTTGAATCTACCCCTCTATTAATAACATAAAAGTCCTAACTCTCGTTGGTTTCAGATTACAAATAGGCTTTATCGTTTGGGTTCAATTACCCACAATCCAACATAGCATCAACTCTCGTTGGTAGTGAAGGAATTGCTCTTATAATCTAGTTCTGGTTCTTAACAATCTTCTGGAAGGTTAACAACCTAAAATCATCGACTAGAAGATCAGGCTAATCTATGCATTAGATTCGAGTATTAGAAGGAGAATCATCTACTAATCAATCCTATTTGTTCCCCAACAGTGAATTCTAAAACCCTAGAATCCCTAGATCCGATCTAAGATCTACTAAGACATAGAACAACAAAGTTGGCAAGTCATGATGAATTGAAATTGAAATTGCATAAAGAAAGAATAATGAGGATTCATAAATTCTTCTCAAGTATGAAGAGATCTTCTTCCTAGCTTACAAACTCTTAAAACTCTGTGGAATTTCGTTCTCAATATCAAAAAGACGTCTCTCTAAAAAAATAGGAAAAAGAGTATTTATAGGACCCAAAACAAGGGCTGAAAATCGCGAAATTAGGTTTCTGCGAAAGGCTAGGATCGATCGAGCACTAGGCGATCGATTGATCCCTTGGATGATGAGTCGATCTTCACAAAAACCAAATCGTTCTTCAGATCGTACGCATAATCCTTTGAGATGACTGATCGATCGATCGGTCCTTCCTTTCGTGGAGAATGACGGAAAATGCTTCAGACCTCTCTAAAGTCGATCGTCAAACATGATTCCAACTCCGAACGTTTTTGAGCTGAAATCTCAATAAAACATAGACAAATTTCCCAAATATAACTCTAATAATGAGCTCAAAACCGACAAAATATGAGGAACATCAATGCTGCTATTCACCACTTGAAAGGGCTTATGTTATATTTTCAAAAATATTGGGAGACAGGTTTTGAGGAAGCAAAGGCTAAGGCTAAGAAAATTGCTGCGGATATGGAGATTGAAGCTGAATTTTCCTGTGAAAAAGCGTATTGTTAAAAGGAAAAAACACTATGATGAAGACACAAAGATTGTTGATGAAAATGTGTTATTATCACTGGAGGAAAGCTTCAAGATTGATTACTTTAACACAATCATGGATCAAGCTCTAGTTTGTGTGGAATCCAGGTTTGAACAATTCCAAAGGTCTGAACAAACTTTTGAGTTTTTGTTTGATTTAAAATACTATCAGCCGCAAGTGAAGACAATTTGAAGGCATCATGTTAGAACTTGAAAGCTTCTTTAAAGAATGGTATGCATTCATACATTGTTGGTGATGATTTGTTTATGGAATTTAAGATTCTCCGAGGATCTTTACCAATGGAGGTTCAGAAGCCTATTGAAGTGCTTGATTTTTTGAAAAAGATGGAGGATTGTTATCAGAACTCAAAGTTGCTTATTGCATATTATTGACTATTCCGGTATCAGCCGCCACCGCTGAAAGAATTTTTTCAAAGTTGAAGCTGATAAAAAATTATTTGCGGTCTACCATGTCGCAAGAGAGATTGAATAGGTTGGCTTTGTTGTCGATTGAGACTGTTATGATTGAAAAACTTGACTATTCAAGTTTAATGACCGATTTTGCAGGAAAAAAATGCAAAAAGAGCTGTATTTCAAAAAAAAAATTTAAAACTTTTTTTCTTTCTATAAACTGTTTATGAAATTATATTATCTAATTTTAACATATGTTTTTATATCATTTTTAATTTTTAATAAAAAAGCATAATTTTTAATTCAGTTAGGGTTGTCCAAATCATTCCTCCGGCACTACTAGATATACCATCAACTGGAACTAAAATTTTCTGAATAAAAATTGGAAATAAAGAATGGATCTTGGGATGGGTCAAACGAAACGTACAAAATGAAGACTGTTTGACGATGACTAAATAGAACTTACTGCTTTAATGAGATCATGTCTTATTAGATCGTGTCTTGTTTGGAAAATTACTCTTCGACAATGAGCATGCATGTCTCTGTCTATTTTTACAGCACGTTTTCTTTTTATTCTCGGTTTTCACTATAATATTAACATTCAAAGTTGAGAACCTTCTTCGAAGTTTTGGTATTAAGATTATATATAGTTCTATGGTTTATTACGTTTGTGATACTACAATTTTAGTTTGAATTATGTTCTAAATGCATTACAATAAATTAGACGTATAGTATCATTTATTTTATTTGTTTGTATCCGTTTTAGTTGATATAAGCGTTATTTATATTACTTACAAAAATGATTTTAAAAATGGTGACTCAAATAGTTAGTGTCAATTTAAATAATTGATGCAACCGAAAATAAAGATGAGTAAGTGGACACGTGTGATACTTTATTCCGATGAATTTATCATTGTCGAAAAACCTATCCTAACAATGATACTTTTTGCTTATCATATAAGACTAAAACGGGTAAAAATGAAAATGATCAATTAACCTATATCGATTCTTCAAGATAATAAGATACATAGAAAGAATTACATGTCGATAATAAGATACAAAAAAATATTTTGCTACGCAACATCACTACGAACCTACTTAAATATAAATCGTATTCAATTAGATAATATATATATTGTAATCCTGTATCCTGACAAAATAAAAGTTGAAGGTAACCAGAAAAATGTAAACTTAGTTGTTACTGTTAGTAGGAAAAGGTTTTTTTGTTTGTCAAAGATAATAATGAGACTATGAACAATGATTTTTAAACAGATATATCAAATACTTTTGGGTGATTTGAATTAATATACATAAGTTTTTGAAAACTAAATGATAGCTATACGTTTTAGACAAATTGGGTTGCAATAGACCATTTTGCCCCGAATATTTTGATTTAAATAAGTTAAACCGATATTTTATATATTCAGTAAAATATAAATTATACCACACATATGTGAAAGTTAACATGTATTAAATAAGATGGAAAATTATGTTTCCTAAAGCCTGGTAAAATATAAATTATATTAAATAAACAATGGATAAAACAGTAAATATACACAGCTAATATAAGTTTAGCATATAACAATACTATTTATTCACTAATTACGTACAAACATTCTACAATACAAGAAAAAATACACATAAATATCTAACATATAAATTTCGTCCCAATTACCAACAACAATTATATTAGCAGAATATTAGGATAGATATCAATATAAAAAATACAATATCAATCTATATAATTGTTTATCACATATATTAAATATGTTATATACAATTTCACGAAGGTGTACATTGGCTATTATGAGTGAACAATACCCTCCACGTAATTTTGGAAAAATTTGCGTCAAAATTTTAAAAACTTGTAAGTATATTTCTCAATTTGTTTTTTTTCTGTTTCTGTTTTCAACTAAACCGATCGACAAAGCCTCAATCCATACCTCAAACGCATCTCTAAAATTCTTCACTTAGTGAAGTGGAGCAGTCATTACCTGAGGTATGCAACTATGACACTGAGAGGAGCTTGGCAGAATTTTCTAAATAAATTTTAATATAACCAATTTTTAACTAAAAAAATTAAAAAAAGAAATAAATTAATTACTAGAAGAACGAAAGATAATGAAGTGAGGAATAAGTTATGGGATAGACTGAAATAAAAAATCTTCATATGTAATATAGTTAACTAGGAATGAGAATTTCATAATGTTATTAAAAATTCTGAATGAGCAACTAGCTAGTAAAAATATCGAAATATCATCTCTTACTAAAAGACATACATGTTGCGGATGAATATTTTATTATCAAGTAGCTTGAAGATAAATTTTTATAGGCCACAATTTGGACCCCTATATAATTATCAGTTCAGATTTTGTTCAGAATAAATTTAAGAATAATTTAAGAAGAGCCACAGAAATTTAAAAACCCCACAAACTTTATAGGAATTAATGGTCCTGAGCAGACAAAGGTCTATCTAACGGAGACACTCTACTTAACCTGACTCAGAGTATCTCACAGTCAAATTGCTCTTGCCTATGACTGAATCATTCACATTATGTTACCGTTCGTTATTCCAGTAAGTCTCTTGGAAATTATGCTGTCTTTAAAGCTTACCCACCTTTTGTCCTCTTATTTAAAGCATAGATGATGTCCTTGTTATTTTGGAATACAATTAACCATGCATTAACCGCAAGAAAGAGATGAATACGACAGCTAGAATATGAACTGTGGATATCAAACATGCACGTCACTTAGATGTGCCCTAGCTAGATTATGTATATATATTCGCATACATAGGCTTACTATACACCTCATACTTATATCTTTTTGGTTTGTAAATTTTAATCCATGGAGGCTCCGTCCGATGGATTGAGAAAAGGTGCATGGACACCTGAAGAAGATACTCTTCTGAGGCAGTACATTGATGAGTATGGAGAAGGCAAATGGCACCAAGTTCCATTAAGAACCGGTATACTTTTGCTATTCATACAGATGATCTAGTTATCTTCGTTCTCACTACTTAATATGAACTAATGTTTATATTATCACGTTGGTGGACATATAATAATATATTCTATTATTTACTTTTTACATTAAACATGTATGAATAACTATATTCAAAATCTAAGTAATGATATCTTAAACGCAACCTTAGTTCAAAGTTGTTACACTCTCATTGCTTAGTGTTTTAGTGAAAGAGAACACATATTTCATAATGCTGCCCGTATCTTCTTTGTAATATATTATATGAAGAGTTTATATATTTCATTTTTTATGGGAAGTTTGACAAATTTTCATATGCGTGAGATTATTTGGAGTTTTTGCATGTTATTTTCGTTAAAAAGAAGATATACACTAAAAACATTTAAATATATAGTATCATTTATTTTATTTATTTTCATCAATTTTGATACAACCGCTATTTATATCATTTATAAAAATTATTTTGAAAATGGTGACACAAATAGTTAGTATCAATTTGAGAAATTGATTCAATTATTTTCATCATACTATGATAGTGTGCCGTACTATTATAAAAAGTATAATGATAACGTCATTTGTTATAAATAATGTTAAATGACATATAATGTGTCATTTAATAACAAATGACTTCATATACTATTATTTATTTAAACTGATGCTATGCGCATATATTTTGTAGTAACATACCCATTTTCTGCACTAAATTGACGATATATATAGAGTTCTTATTTATATATAATGTTTAGGAGAAACTATACGGTTGATGTGAAATATTGGGTTTTGTAGGGTTAAATCGATGCAGGAAGAGTTGCAGAATAAGGTGGTTGAATTATTTAAAGCCCGATATCAAAAGAGGAAAACTAAGCTGTGATGAAGTGGATCTTCTTTTACGCCTACACAGGCTTTTAGGAAACAGGTTAATACACGACAATCAAGTCAAATCGAAAATAATAGAAACGCATATGGTTCAATGTAGCTCATATATATATTTATATATTGTTAACAATGTTTAGGTGGGCCTTGATTGCTGGTAGAATACCTGGTCGGACTGCTAATGACATAAAGAATTATTGGAACACCCATTTGAGTAAGAAGAAGAACAAGATGGTGGAGAGAAACCCTACTTGTTCAAAGGCTATACCGCCCTCAAAGATCATCGACATTAACCCTCAACCTCAATCTTTTCCGAACAGTAATAGTTCCAGTAACATCAATGGCTTGCCGGAAGTTGACGTTAGTGGAATCACCAACACAGATGATTATATGAAATGTTTTAGCAATAGTATTTGTGATGATATTAATTGTAACAAAAATGAGGAGAACAATGGGAAGGAAATGAATGGAGAGTGTCTTTGGTGGGAGAGTTTCTTGGAGGAAAGTAGAGAGGCTGATGCAGTGGGGCCAAAGCCCATGACAATTGACGAGGCAGGTACTTCTTTGATGAACTCATCACCGACCATGTTCGACTATGAGCAACTTTGGAGTGCTTTCAATGAAGATACTGGGAAGCTTGATTAATTAGATTACTTAAATCGAACTTAATTCCACTACATTGAGCATCGTTTGGTCTCTCTTGATTGTTGTTTTTGTTTGGCTATGTTTCATATTTTCGTAAGAATTTACAATAAGCTCTCTAATTCTGTGATTAGGGTTTCAATATAAGGGTATTTGTGTTATGTGGTTAGTATATCAAAATAAAGTCCCATGTGTTATCTTATTGTGCGTAATGTTCTTATTCTTATGTGCTTAAGGGTTTTAACATAAACTACAGATGAGCGTACCTTTTACGTGGAAGTCTTATTAGGTCTACAATTATTGGCCGACATGCATAGTCCTGTCTTTTTGTTTTGGTCATAGTCGAATCCAAAACTAAGCAGAAAAGATTTGTGTATTCTCTGGTCATTACGATTCTTTTTGGCAGACTCTATTTGTTTCTAACATCATTTAAAGTTTTATTATTGACATGCATGTCTAGAATTTTTTTAAGGGAAAACGAAAACAGCTAATTCACATTTTTAGCAGAAAATTCTAATATGTTGTTTTATATGAAACGACTGTACTTATTACAAAAAGATAAAACGACTGTAAAATCAACCAAACATGCGGTGGGCTAGTGCATAGTGCAAATAGACATTCTTTCTTGAAAAGTTTTTTGAGGAGAATGAGGATGAGTGGGAGGAGTAGGAGGAAAAGGAAGGAGAGGACGATGGTGATTTTTCTTTTTGAAAAATTACGTATAATTGATGTTCATCAAACAAATAGACATTTTTTTATTTTTGTCAAATACATATTCTATACAAAATAGAATTTAACAGAATAATCTATTTTATATAACATATATGGTAGTTATAATAATTATTGGTCATTTAAAAAAATTAAATCTTAACATGTGTCAAATATCCATGTCTTCTAAAAAGAAATTTTAAATTTGAATTAGTTTTCTTATAAAATGATATATTGTAAAATAAAATGAAGGAGAGAAGAAACATTAAAAAATTAATAATTATATTAAAGACTAATTTAGCAAATAACTATTCTCACGACCTATAACTTATGAGGATTATACTCACGTTATGGCGTGAGACTTGATTATTTTTTCAATCTGTTTTCATTTAGGTTCGTATATCCGTGTTGATATTTTGAATACTGTTTTCAAAATGTCACATTAGAGGCTTGAAACTCAAACCAAAATTAACCCAAATTAGAGAAATTGAACCCGAAAAAAAAATACTCCAATGGGTACTAAATCTAATTATCTGAAAAACTGAACTAAATCCAAACATGAACCAAATCAAGTATTCACTCTATTAAATCTTTTAAAATTTTGAAATTTTATATAATAATAACCAAACCCGAACCCGAACTCGATATATATCAAGCCAAACATGACCAAAAAAATAAAATATCTAAATAAGTGTTAAATTAAAAGAACCAAAAAACTAAATTAGAAGAACCAAACGAGACAAAATATCGTAATAGATCTTAAATCTATATATCCAAAAAACTCAATCCAAACAAAAGAAGAACCAAATCAAGAACCAAATTTGTACCCGATATATTTTTATTTAATTTTTAAGTTTTAAAGAAGAAGAATATATTAAATATTTATAAATTTTATATGTTCATATACAAGTTTGTAACCAATCCCACCTTATCTTAGTTTTTAAAGGTAGTTATGAATCTTTGGTTAATTTTTATTATAAAGTTTATATCATGTTAAAAATGAAAGTGTCACCCAATTTTATATACAAGATTTACTCTTATGATTTGTTGTAGATTTAGTCTTGATTTTTTTTTAATTTACTTTTATTTTTTGGAAAATATAAAATGGCAAACTTACTTAGAACAAGTGTTTTCAACTAAATTCTTGTTATTGGTTTAACCTTTTCATGATTTTTTCAACTATTGAATTCCAATGGTGACATTTAACTAGGAAATTGATTTCAATTAACAAGTTCTCGAACATTTAGTTTTTTTCGAAAAAACCATACTAGCCATGGTCAGAAAGTGGTCCTCAAACATGTGGTTATGGTCAATTATTCTATATTTCATATCCAGCCAGAATCGTCAAGAAAATGAAGTTTAACTTGGATGGATAATGTTAGGGCAAATATGAATATATTAACTTGGATGAATATGACACATGAAAAAAAGATCATATAAACACTGAAGAAACAAGGGAACGAGTTCTTTGAGCTCTAGGAGAAAGATTTAACCTGCTATATTCAGACACCTTGCGACTGAATTCGGAAAATAGACACTCAGCAGCTAACAACTATGCAGAAGGGTGCCTGCCAAAATCTCATTAGTGACAGAAATCAAACCGTCAGAATTTAACTGTTTTCTTGTATGTACTTTAATCATAGAGAAGGCCTAGAAGCAATTAATTTTTTTTTTTGATACTCAAGTATTCCGGGATTTCTTATTCTATAGTGCTAGAATTGATGTGGTTTGGTGGATATCCATCATCATGCGAGACCTTGTATACTGGCTATAAATAATTTTTCGTTTATGTTCTATACAATTTTCTTGATATAATTTTGTAATGTGCCAAAAAAACGTAAATGATGTAAATAATATATTCAAAAATGGTGATAAATAACCCATAATTTGAATGTTTATTGCAAATAATATCACTTTACTTAACGTCGTTCTATAGTAAATTCACATGACTTTGTGTTTTCTTAGTTAAAGGATCTAATTATCTTGCAAAGATGTAATAACAAAAGCATGCTCCTCGTTACATTCTTCACTCTAGAATCTAGTTTTATATCATTTTAATTAAACAAGCCTTCATAAAGAAACGATTAAGTATATAAAATCCAGTTCATATTAAAATTTTTTTTTTTCATTAATACATATATGAAAATATATATATAAAACACCTAAAACTAAACAAAAACTTCGCTAATGAGATTAAACAAAACACCTAAAATACATATATAACATATACATATATAACATCAATACATATATGGAATTTTCTGGACGCTTCCTTCGCTAATCAGGAAAGTTCACACAAGCTATTTATTGGTTATCCTTATATACTATCAGAAATTTCTCTACAAGATCCCACAACATTCCTAACCGAAGTTGTGTCCGTAAGATATTTTCGAACGGACAGAGAGAACCGTCGAGATTTTGTGACGAATTCTCGATGATAATTATCGCCAATATTTTGTTTTAACTTTTATTTTAAATTTCACGTTATTTATAATTTAAAATATCACTTGCACAAAAAGTATATGTAATATCGAACCAATAATATACTTTGATGAGCAAGCATTGTTCATATACTAGAAGTTAGATTTGATCTGGTTACTTTGATTATTTTGAGTAAAGTTTGTTATGTACTTATATGTATCTGATCATATACAATCATATTTATTTTGGCTAAATCTAAACTTTTGATCGCGGTCGCTAATCGCAGTTGCCAATGACCACGAAACAAACAACGCCTACATACAACCAAATTTTAGTTATGTCATTTTCATATATATTTTCTTAAAATAAATGAAAATTTTCGTAGTATTTTTGGAACATTTTTCTGCAGATTTGGTGACGAAGTGCCCCATCTTATTTATTTCAACTAACAGACAAGTTAAAGATCAATGTGAGCAGAAGAATCCAGCAACCGTAGCCTTGAATTAGTCCAGAGATGAAAGCGGTTGGTAAGTGTTTTAGAAGCATGGGAATGGTGGATACGTCGAAAATTTCTTCATCGTATATGACTTGTTGAATATCGTATAAGGACAAAAAGAAAAGCACTACAATCCTTTTAGAAAATGGATATTAGGACCATGTGTGAGTTATTTACATTTTTAATCTTTTATATAATAAAATTTTATAGTATTTAGAAATAAATAACCTTTTTGATTTATTATATTACAATGAATGCATTAGAAAATTGATAAATTCACTAGGATTACGGAAATAATCAGTTTGTAAAATTATATATATATATAATATATATTGATTCTCTACAATCTATTTTGTAAGAAAATGATACACAAACGTTAACAACTTAACATTTCGTATTCACATACTAAAATGTTTTCTTTCTGTATCTTTTAAAAAAAATCTTCATTATTATAAAAATTTGAATTATAAATATATTAAATCGCTATCTTAGTGTATTAAATTATTTTTAATATGTTAGAAAAAATAACTAAAAAAATATTAATAATACAACCAAACTTTACATTTTTACTTTTCACTAAAACGATATAATCTATTGGTATTTAACAATAATTGAAAGTTTTTGATTTATTAGAAATACATATAAATAAGATAATTTAAAATTTCGATAGCATTTAAAATAATATGCTATATATCTTCTAAATATAACATAATACTATACATAGCATTTAACATGACTTCCGAAAACAAATGTTTACCTATTTTGAGCGTATAATATATATGGTATCTATCTGTTTATTCAATATTATCATTACTGTAAAATTTTTATAAGTAATTCTATATAAAACGAATAGAGTAATATGAAATTATTTTATAACTTCCAAAAAATATTTTAAAATAACAAAAAGTTTTATTTGTACAAAATTTAAAATGATTTGATCATGTTCTTAACTTCTATTAACCTACTAAATTTAAAATAAATTTAAAAATAACATCTTTGAAAACAATATTATACAACATAAAAATGGTCTAATAATTTAACTGCTTATTAATAAAAACATATATACCAAAAATTATAATATGTCAAAACCTAAATAAAAAAAGGTAAAACATTATATATATCATGTGCATATGACCTTTAGCCTACTATCATATGGTAATTCTATTAAAGACATATACATTTACACAATTAGAGATCGAGTCATGCTGCCTACATTACGTAAGAATTTGACTACTGGGTAAGTTAGTTACGGCCCAAAAAATGACAAAAACATATTTATATATTATGTACAACACGAGTAATCATCTATTACACATTATAAAAAATAATTTTATTATATAAAATATAATTAATATATATTTGCATATATAAATCAAACCACCTATAGATATTTTAAATAAATAAATATATATTTTACCATGTTTCAATTGGAAAACTTAGATTTCTTTTTTGTCAACGGCAGATTATATTGGACCATAAACTGACCGATCCATTAGCCAAATTCCTACATAATATAGGTAGGGGACTTGATCCCTGGTTGTGGAAATAAGTTGTCTTAAGTGTATTTACCGTCGGCCACTAGGCTAAAAGCCATTTGTATTGGAAAACTTAGATTATAGATCAATTTTTCTTAATCCAATAATTATATTACATATCTATATATAAATATATAGACGTGGAAAAATTAGTACTATTGTATACCCAAAAATAGAGTACCATTATTCAATACTTCAAATTTGGATTATATGTTTTTTTTTGCTTTCCAATCCCTATAATAATATACTTTTACATAAAAAAATATCTTTGTCGTTATCATTTTAATCTATACAATTTT
>JAKUCM010009851.1:0-14099 GCA_023374145.1 Lepidium sativum | reverse complement strand
TCTGATGTTTGCTGCTACACGTTAGTTGAACTCTACTACACATTGGATGAACTCTACCACAGTAATGGTAGAATTTGGATGAACTCTACCAGACGTTGGATGAACTCTACCAGACGTTGGATGAACTCTACTAAGCTATTGATGAACGTTACAAAGCTATGGGTAAATTCGATCACACTAAACTGAACTCTATTACACTAAAATGAACTCTACTACATGTAAGTGAATTATAGTGTAATATTTCCCGTCGGGTCGTTTTCAAGACAGTGTTTGAACCTTCAAACGTGTTCCGATCTGAGAGAAATTTTGCGGGAAGCTTTCTTACCCAATAATCTTTAGATCCAACGATGGGAGTATGGTTTCAACGGCTAGTTTCTGAGATATTTTTATGTTTGCTGCTACACGTTGATTGAACTCTACTACACATTGGATGAACTTTACCACAGTAATGGTAGAGTTTGAATGAACTCTACCACACGTTGGATGAACTCCACTAAGCCATGGATGAACTATACCAAGCTATGGGAGTACTCTATCATACTAAACTGAACTCTACTACACTAAAATGAACTCTACTACATGTAAGTGAATTATAGTGTATTATGTTTTGTCGTATCGATTTCAAGATAGTGTTTGAACCTTTAAACGTGTTCTGATATAAGTGAAATATTGCGGGAGACTTCGTGACACAGTGGTCTTTAGATCCAACGGTGGGATTATGGTTTCAACTGCTAGTTTCTGAGATATTTTGATGTTTGATGCTACATGTTGGTTGAACTCTACTACACATTGGATGAACTCTACCACAGTGATGGTAGAGTTTGTATGAACTCTACCACACGTTGGATGAACTCTACAAAGCTATGGATGAACTATATAAGGCTATGGGTGAACTCTATCACACTAAACTGAACTCTACTACACCAAAATGAACTCTACAACATGTAAGTGAATTCTAGTGTAATATTTTCCATCGGGTCGTTTTCAAGACAATGTTTGAACCTTCAAACGTTTTCCGATCTAAGTGAAATTTTGCGGGAAGCTTTCTGACCGAGTGATCTTTAGATGCAACGGTGGGATTATGGTTTCAACGGCAAGTTTTTGAGATATTTTGATGTTTGCTACTACATGTTGGTTGAACTCTACTACACATTGGATGAACTCTACCACAGTAATTGTAGAATTTGGATGAACTCTACCAGACGTTGGATGAACTCTACTAAGCTATTGATGAACGCTACCAAGCTATGGCTGAATTCGATCACACTAAACTGAACTCTATTACACTAAAATGAACTTTACTACATGTAAGTGAATTCTAGTGTAATATTTCCCGTCGGGTCGTTTTCAAGACAGTGTTTGAACCTTCAAACGTGTTCCGATCTGAGAGAAATTTTGCGGGAAGCTTTCTTACCCAATAATCTTTAGATCCAATGATGGGAGTATGGTTTCAACGGCTAGTTTCTGATATATTTTTATGTTTGCTGCTACATGTTTGTTGAACTCTACTACACATTGGATGAACTCTACCACAGTAATGGTAGAGTTTGGATGAACTCTACCTGACGTTGGATGAACTCTACCAAGCTATGGATGAACTATTCCAAACTATGGGTGAATTCTATCACACTAAACTGAACTCTACTACACTAAAAAGAACTCTATACATGTAAGTGAATTCTAGTGTAATATTTTCCGTCGGGTCGTTTTCAAGATAGAGTTTGAACCTTTAAATGTGTTCCGATCTGGGTGAAATTTTGTGGGAAGCTTCTTGACCCAGTGACCATTAGATCCAACGATGGGATTATGGTTTCAACGGGTAGTTTCTGAGATATTTTTATGTTTGCTGCTACACGTTAGTTGAACTCTACTACACATTGGATGAACTCTACCACAGTAATGGTAGAATTTGGATGAACTCTACCAGACGTTGGATGAACTCTACCAGACGTTGGATGAACTCTACTAAGCTATTGATGAACGCTACCAAGCTATGGGTGAAATCGATCACACTAAACTGAACTCTATTACACTAAAATTAACTCTACTACATGTAAGTGAATTCTAGTGTAATATTTCCCGTCGGGTCGTTTTCAAGACAGTGTTTGAACCTTCAAACGTGGTCCGATCTGAGAGAAATTTTGCGGGAAGCTTTCTTACCCAATAATCTTTAGATCCAACGATGGGAGTATGGTTTCAACGGCTAGTTTCTGAGATATTTTAATGTTTGCTGCTACACGTTTATTGAACTCTACTACACATTGGATGAACTTTACCACAGTAATGGTAGAGTTTGAATGAACTCTACCACACGTTGGATGAACTCCACTAAGCCATGGATGAACTATACCAAGCTATGGGAGTACTCTATCATACGAAACTGAACTCTACTACACTAAAATGAACTCTACTACATGTAAGTGAATTATAGTGTATTATGTTTTGTCGTACCGTTTTCAAGATAGTGTTTGAACCTTTAAACGTGTTCTGATATAAGTGAAATATTGCGGGAGACTTCGTGACACAGTGGTCTTTAGATCCAACGGTGGGATTATGGTTTCAACTCCTAGTTTCTGAGATATTTTGATGTTTACTGCTACATGTTGGTTGAACTCTACTACACATTGGATGAACTCTACCACAGTAATGGTTGAGTTTGTATGAACTCTACCACACGTTGGATGAACTCTACAAAGCTATGGATGAACTATATAAGGCTATGGGTGAACTCTATCACACTAAACTGAACTCTACTACACTAAAATGAACTCTACAACATGTAAGTGAATTCTAGTGTAATATTTTCCATCGGGTCGTTTTCAAGACAATGTTTGAACCTTCAAACGTTTTCCGATCTAAGTGAAATTTTGCAGGAAGCTTTCTGACCGAGTGATCTTTAGATCCAACGGTGGGATGATGGTTTCAACGGCTAGTTTCTGAGATATTTTGATGTTTGCTACTACATGTTGGTTGAACTCTACTACACATCGGATGAACTCTACCACAGTAATGGTAGAGTTTGGATGAACTCTACCAGACGTTGGATGAACTCTACCAAGCTATGGATGAACTATTCCAAACTATGGGTGAATTCTATCACACTAAACTGAACTCTACTACACTAAAAAAAACTCTATACATGTAAGTGAATTCTAGTGTAATATTTTCCGTCGGGTCGTTTTCAAGATAAAGTTTGAACCTTTAAATGTGTTCCGATCTGGGTGAAATTTTGTGGGAAGCTTCCTGACCCAGTGACCTTTAGATCCAACGATGGGATTATGGTTTCAACGGCTAGTTTCTGAGATATTCTGATGTTTGCTGCTACACGTTAGTTGAACTCTACTACACATTGGATGAACTCTACCACAGTAATGGTAGAATTTGGATGAACTCTACCAGACGTTGGATGAACTCTACCAGACGTTGGATGAACTCTACTAAGCTATTGATGAACGTTACAGAGCTATGGGTGAATTCGATCACACTAAACTGAACTCTATTACACTAAAATGAACTCTACTACATGTAAGTGAATTCTAGTGTAATATTTACCGTCGGGTCGTTTTCAAGACAGTGTTTAAACCTTCAAACGTGTTCCGATCTGAGAGAAATTTTGCGGGAAGCTTTCTTCCCCAATAATCTTTAGATCCAACGATGGGAGTATTATTTCAACGGCTAGTTTGTGAGATATTTTTATGTTTGCTGCTACACGTTGATTGAACTCTACTACACATTGGATGAACTTTACCACAGTAATGGTAGAGTTTGAATGAACTCTACCACACGTTGGATGAACTCCACTAAGCCATGGATGAACTATACCAAGCTATGGGAGTACTCTATCAAACGAAACTGAACTCTACTACACTAAAATGAACTCTACTACATGTAAGTGAATTATAGTGTATTATGTTTTGTCGTACCGTTTTCAAGATAGTGTTTGAACCTTTAAACGTGTTCTGATATAAGTGAAATATTGCGGGAGACTTCGTGACACAGTGGTCTTTAGATCCAACGGTGGGATTATGGTTTCAACTGCTAGTTTCTGAGATATTTTGATGTTTGCTGCTACATGTTGGTTGAACTCTACTACACATTGGATGAACTCTACCACAGTAATGGTTGAGTTTGTATGAACTCTACCACACGTTGGATGAACTCTACAAAGCTATGGATGAACTATATAAGGCTATGGGTGAACTCTATCACACTAAACTGAACTCTACTACACTAAAATGAACTCTACAACATGTAAGTGAATTCTAGTGTAATATTTTCCATCGGGTTGTTTTCAAGACAATGTTTGAACCTTCAAACATTTTCCGATCTAAGTGAAATTTTGCGGGAAGCTTTCTGACCGAGTGATCTTTAGATCCAACGGTGGGATTATGGTTTCAACGGCTAGTTTCTGAGATATTTTGATGTTTGCTACTACATGTTGGTTGAACTCTACTACACATCGGATGAACTCTACCACAGTAATGGTAGAGTTTGGATGAACTCTACCAGACGTTGGATGAACTCTACCAAGCTATGGATGAACTATTCCAAACTATGGGTGAATTCTATCACACTAAACTGAACTCTACTACACTAAAAAAAACTCTATACATGTAAGTGAATTCTAGTGTAATATTTTCCGTCGGGTCGTTTTCAAGATAAAGTTTGAACCTTTAAATGTGTTCTGATATGGGTGAAATTTTGTGGGAAGCTTCCTGACCCAGTGACCTTTAGATCCAACGATGGGATTATGGTTTCAACGGCTAGTTTCTGAGATATTCTGATGTTTGCTGCTACACGTTAGTTGAACTCTACTACAGATTGGATGAACTCTCTACCACAGTAATGGTAGAATTTGGATGAACTCTACCAGACGTTGGATGAACTCTACCAGACGTTGGATGAACTCTACTAAGCTATTGATGAACGTTACAAAGCTATGGGTGAATTCGATCACACTAAACTGAACTCTATTACACTAAAATGAACTCTACTACATGTAAGTGAATTATAGTGTAATATTTCCCGTCGGGTCGTTTTCAAGATAGTGTTTGAACCTTCAAACGTTTTCCGATCTAAGTGAAATTTTGCGGGAAGCTTTCTGACCGAGTGATCTTTAGATCCAACAGCGGGATTATGGTTTCAACGGCTAATTGCTAAGCTAATTCGATGTTTGCTGCTACACGTAGGTTGAACTCTACTACACATTGGATTAACTTTAACCTAGTAATGGTAGAGTTTGGATAAACTCTACCACACGTTGGATGAACTATACCAAGCTATGGGTGAATTCTATCACACTAAACTGAACTCTATTACACTAAAATGAACTCTACTACATGTAAGTGAATTCTAGTGTAATATTTTGTGTCGGGTCGTTTTCAAGACAGTTTTTGAACCTCCAAACGCGTTCCAATCTGAGTGAAATTTTGGGGGAAGCTTTCTGACCCAGTGATCTTTAGATCCAACGGTGGGATTATGGTTTCAACGGCTAGTTTCTAAGATATTTTGATATTTGCTGCTAACTCTACTACACATTGGATGAACTCTACCACAGTAATGGTAGAGTTTGGATGAACTCTACCAAACGTTGGATGAACTCTACCAAGCTATGGATTAACTCTACCAAACTATGGGTGAATTCTATCACACTAAACTGAACTCTACTACACTAAAATGAACTCTACTACATGTAAGCGAATTATAGTGTAATATTTTCCGTCGGGTCATTTTCAAGATAAAGTTTGAACCTTTAAACATGTTCCAATATGAGTGAAATTTTGTGGGAAACTTTGTGACACAGTGATCTTTAGATCCAACGGTGAGATTATGGTTTCAACGGCTAGTTTCTGAAATATTTTGATGTTTGCTACTACATATTGGTTGAACTCTACTACACATTGGATGAACTCTACCACAGTAATGGTTGAGTTTGTATGAACTCTACCACACGTTGGATGAACTCTACAAAGCTATGGATGAACTATATAAGGCTATGGGTGAACTCTATCACACTAAACTGAACTCTACTACACTAAAATGAACTCTACAACATGTAAGTGAATTCTAGTGTAATATTTTCCATCGGGTCGTTTTCAAGACAAAGTTTGAACCTTCAAACGTTTTCCGATCTAAGTGAAATTTTTTGGGAAGCTTTATGACCGAGTGATCTTTAGATCCAACGGCGGGATTATTGTTTCAACTGCTAGTTGCTGCTACACGTAGGTTGAACTCTACTACACATTGGATGAACTCTACCCTAGTAATGGTAGAGTTTGGATAAAGTCTACCACACGTTGAATGAACTATACCAAGCTATGGATGAACTATTCCAAACTATGGGTGAATTCTATCACACTAAACTGAACTCTACTACACTAAAAAAAACTCTATACATGTAAGTGAATTCTAGTGTAATATTTTCCGTCGGGTCGTTTTCAAGATAAAGTTTGAACCTTTAAATGTGTTCCGATCTGGGTGAAATTTTGAGGGAAGCTTCCTGACCCAGTGACCTTTAGATCCAACGATGGGATTATGGTTTCAACGGCTAGTTTCTGAGATATTCTGATGTTTGCTGCTACACGTTAGTTGAACTCTACTACACATTGGATGAACTCTACCACAGTAATGGTAGAATTTGGATGAACTCTACCAGACGTTGGATGAACTCTACCAGACGTTGGATGAACTCTACTAAGCTATTGATGAACGTTACAAAGCTATGGGTAAATTCGATCACACTAAACTGAACTCTATTACACTAAAATGAACTCTACTACATGTAAGTGAATTATAGTGTAATATTTCCCGTCGGGTCGTTTTCAAGACAGTGTTTGAACCTTCAAACGTGTTCCGATCTGAGAGAAATTTTGCGGGAAGCTTTCTTACCCAATAATCTTTAGATCCAACGATGGGAGTATGGTTTCAACGGCTAGTTTCTGAGATATTTTTATGTTTGCTGCTACACGTTGATTGAACTCTACTACACATTGGATGAACTTTACCACAGTAATGGTAGAGTTTGAATGAACTCTACCACACGTTGGATGAACTCCACTAAGCCATGGATGAACTATACCAAGCTATGGGAGTACTCTATCATACTAAACTGAACTCTACTACACTAAAATGAACTCTACTACATGTAAGTGAATTATAGTGTATTATGTTTTGTCGTATCGATTTCAAGATAGTGTTTGAACCTTTAAACGTGTTCTGATATAAGTGAAATATTGCGGGAGACTTCGTGACACAGTGGTCTTTAGATCCAACGGTGGGATTATGGTTTCAACTGCTAGTTTCTGAGATATTTTGATGTTTGATGCTACATGTTGGTTGAACTCTACTACACATTGGATGAACTCTACCACAGTGATGGTAGAGTTTGTATGAACTCTACCACACGTTGGATGAACTCTACAAAGCTATGGATGAACTATATAAGGCTATGGGTGAACTCTATCACACTAAACTGAACTCTACTACACCAAAATGAACTCTACAACATGTAAGTGAATTCTAGTGTAATATTTTCCATCGGGTCGTTTTCAAGACAATGTTTGAACCTTCAAACGTTTTCCGATCTAAGTGAAATTTTGCGGGAAGCTTTCTGACCGAGTGATCTTTAGATGCAACGGTGGGATTATGGTTTCAACGGCAAGTTTTTGAGATATTTTGATGTTTGCTACTACATGTTGGTTGAACTCTACTACACATTGGATGAACTCTACCACAGTAATTGTAGAATTTGGATGAACTCTACCAGACGTTGGATGAACTCTACTAAGCTATTGATGAACGCTACCAAGCTATGGCTGAATTCGATCACACTAAACTGAACTCTATTACACTAAAATGAACTTTACTACATGTAAGTGAATTCTAGTGTAATATTTTTCGTCGGGTCGTTTTCAAGACAGTGTTTGAACCTTCAAACGTGTTCCGATCTGAGAGAAATTTTGCGGGAAGCTTTCTTACCCAATAATCTTTAGATCCAATGATGGGAGTATGGTTTCAACGGCTAGTTTCTGATATATTTTTATGTTTGCTGCTACATGTTTGTTGAACTCTACTACACATTGGATGAACTCTACCACAGTAATGGTAGAGTTTGGATGAACTCTACCTGACGTTGGATGAACTCTACCAAGCTATGGATGAACTATTCCAAACTATGGGTGAATTCTATCACACTAAACTGAACTCTACTACACTAAAAAGAACTCTATACATGTAAGTGAATTCTAGTGTAATATTTTCCGTCGGGTCGTTTTCAAGATAGAGTTTGAACCTTTAAATGTGTTCCGATCTGGGTGAAATTTTGTGGGAAGCTTCTTGACCCAGTGACCATTAGATCCAACGATGGGATTATGGTTTCAACGGGTAGTTTCTGAGATATTTTTATGTTTGCTGCTACACGTTAGTTGAACTCTACTACACATTGGATGAACTCTACCACAGTAATGGTAGAATTTGGATGAACTCTACCAGACGTTGGATGAACTCTACCAGACGTTGGATGAACTCTACTAAGCTATTGATGAACGCTACCAAGCTATGGGTGAATTCGATCAGACTAAACTGAACTCTATTACACTAAAATTAACTCTACTACATGTAAGTGAATTCTAGTGTAATATTTCTCGTCAGGTCGTTTTCAAGACAGTGTTTAAACCTTCAAACGTGTTCCGATCTGAGAGAAATTTTGCGGGAAGCTTTCTTACCCAATAATCTTTAGATCCAACGATGGGAGTATTGTTTCAACGGCTAGTTTGTGAGATATTTTTATGTTTGCTGCTACACGTTGATTGAACTCTACTACACATTGGATGAACTTTACCACAGTAATGGTAGAGTTTGAATGAACTCTACCACACGTTGGATGAACTCCACTAAGCCATGGATGAACTATACCAAGCTATGGGAGTACTCTATCATACGAAACTGAACTCTACTACACTAAAATGAACTCTACTACATGTAAGTGAATTATAGTGTATTATGTTTTGTCGTACCGTTTTCAAGATAGTGTTTGAACCTTTAAACGTGTTCTGATATAAGTGAAATATTGCGGGAGACTTCGTGACACAGTGGTCTTTAGATCCAACGGTGGGATTATGGTTTCAACTGCTAGTTTCTGAGATATTTTGATGTTTACTGCTACATGTTGGTTGAACTCTACTACACATTGGATGAACTCTACCACAGTGATGGTTGAGTTTGTATGAACTCTACCACACGTTGGATGAACTCTACAAAGCTATGGATGAACTATATAAGGCTATGGGTGAACTCTATCACACTAAACTGAACTCTACTACACTAAAATGAACTCTACAACATGTAAGTGAATTCTAGTGTAATATTTTCCATCGGGTCGTTTTCAAGACAATGTTTGAACCTTCAAACGTTTTCCGATCTAAGTGAAATTTTGCAGGAAGCTTTCTGACCGAGTGATCTTTAGATCCAACGGTGGGATGATGGTTTCAACGGCTAGTTTCTGAGATATTTTGATGTTTGCTACTACATGTTGGTTGAACTCTACTACACATCGGATGAACTCTACCACAGTAATGTCTCTCTCTTTTCCAACTCTACCAGACGTTGGATGAACTCTACCAAGCTATGGATGAACTATTCCAAACTATGGGTGAATTCTATCACACTAAACTGAACTCTACTACACTAAAAAAAACTCTATACATGTAAGTGAATTCTAGTGTAATATTTTCCGTCGGGTCGTTTTCAAGATAAAGTTTGAACCTTTAAATGTGTTCCGATCTGGGTGAAATTTTGTGGGAAGCTTCCTGACCCAGTGACCTTTAGATCCAACGATGGGATTATGGTTTCAACGGCTAGTTTCTGAGATATTCTGATGTTTGCTGCTACACGTTAGTTGAACTCTACTACACATTGGATGAACTCTACCACAGTAATGGTAGAATTTGGATGAACTCTACCAGACGTTGGATGAACTCTACCAGACGTTGGATGAACTCTACTAAGCTATTGATGAACGTTACAAAGCTATGGGTGAATTCGATCACACTAAACTGAACTCTATTACACTAAAATGAACTCTACTACATGTAAGTGAATTCTAGTGTAATATTTACCGTCGGGTCGTTTTCAAGACAGTGTTTAAACCTTCAAACGTGTTCCGATCTGAGAGAAATTTTGCGGGAAGCTTTCTTCCCCAATAATCTTTAGATCCAACGATGGGAGTATTATTTCAACGGCTAGTTTGTGAGATATTTTTATGTTTGCTGCTACACGTTGATTGAACTCTACTACACATTGGATGAACTTTACCACAGTAATGGTAGAGTTTGAATGAACTCTACCACACGTTGGATGAACTCCACTAAGCCATGGATGAACTATACCAAGCTATGGGAGTACTCTATCAAACGAAACTGAACTCTACTACACTAAAATGAACTCTACTACATGTAAGTGAATTATAGTGTATTATGTTTTGTCGTACCGTTTTCAAGATAGTGTTTGAACCTTTAAACGTGTTCTGATATAAGTGAAATATTGCGGGAGACTTCGTGACACAGTGGTCTTTAGATCCAACGGTGGGATTATGGTTTCAACTGCTAGTTTCTGAGATATTTTGATGTTTGCTGCTACATGTTGGTTGAACTCTACTACACATTGGATGAACTCTACCACAGTAATGGTTGAGTTTGTATGAACTCTACCACACGTTGGATGAACTCTACAAAGCTATGGATGAACTATATAAGGCTATGGGTGAACTCTATCACACTAAACTGAACTCTACTACACTAAAATGAACTCTACAACATGTAAGTGAATTCTAGTGTAATATTTTCCATCGGGTCGTTTTCAAGACAATGTTTGAACCTTCAAACATTTTCCGATCTAAGTGAAATTTTGCGGGAAGCTTTCTGACCGAGTGATCTTTAGATCCAACGGTGGGATTATGGTTTCAACGGCTAGTTTCTGAGATATTTTGATGTTTGCTACTACATGTTGGTTGAACTCTACTACACATCGGATGAACTCTACCACAGTAATGGTAGAGTTTGGGATGAACTCTACCAGACGTTGGATGAACTCTACCAAGCTATGGATGAACTATTCCAAACTATGGGTGAATTCTATCACACTAAACTGAACTCTACTACACTAAAAAAAACTCTATACATGTAAGTGAATTCTAGTGTAATATTTTCCGTCGGGTCGTTTTCAAGATAAAGTTTGAACCTTTAAATGTGTTCTGATATGGGTGAAATTTTGTGGGAAGCTTCCTGACCCAGTGACCTTTAGATCCAACGATGGGATTATGGTTTCAACGGCTAGTTTCTGAGATATTCTGATGTTTGCTGCTACACGTTAGTTGAACTCTACTACAGATTGGATCTCTCTCTTTTCCAGTAATGGTAGAATTTGGATGAACTCTACCAGACGTTGGATGAACTCTACCAGACGTTGGATGAACTCTACTAAGCTATTGATGAACGTTACAAAGCTATGGGTGAATTCGATCACACTAAACTGAACTCTATTACACTAAAATGAACTCTACTACATGTAAGTGAATTATAGTGTAATATTTCCCGTCGGGTCGTTTTCAAGATAGTGTTTGAACCTTCAAACGTGTTCCGATCTGAGAGAAATTTTGCGGGAAGCTTTCTTACCCTATAATCTTTAGATCCAACAATGGGAGTATGGTTTCAACGGCTAGTTTCTGAGATATTTTTATGTTTGCTGCTACACGTTGATTGAACTCTACTACACATTGGATGAACTTTACCACAGTAATGGTAGAGTTTGAATGAACTCTACCACACGTTGGATGAACTCCACTAAGACATGGATGAACATATACCAAGCTATGGGAGTACTCTATCATACTAAACTGAACTCTACTACACTAAAATGAACTCTACTACATGTAAGTGAATTATAGTGTATTATGTTTTGTCGTATCGTTTTCAAAATAGTGTTTGAACCTTTAAACGTGTTCTGATATAAGTGAAATATTGCGGGAGACTTCGTGACACAGTGGTCTTTAGGCCAACGGTGGGATTATGGTTTCAACTGCTAGTTTCTGAGATATTTTGATGTTTGATGCTACATGTTGGTTGAACTCTACTACACATTGGATGAACTCCACCACAGTGATGGTAGAGTTTGTATGAACTCTACCACACGTTGGATGAACTCTACAAAACTATGGATGAACTATATAAGGCTATGGGTGAACTCTATCACACTAAACTGAACTCTACTACACTAAAATGAACTCTACAACATGTAAGTGAATTCTAGTGTAATATTTTCCATCGGGTCGTTTTCAAGACAATGTTTGAACCTTCAAACGTTTTCCGATCTAAGTGAAATTTTGTGGGAAGCTTTCTGACCGAGTGATCTTTAGATCCAACGGCGGGATTATGGTTTCAACGGCTAGTTGCTGCTACACGTAGGTTGAACTCTACTACACATTGGATGAACTCTACCCTAGTAATGGTAGAGTTTGGATAAACTCTACCACACGTTGGATGAACTATACCAAGCTATGGGTGAATTCTATCACACTAAACTGAACTCTATTACACTAAAATGAACTCTACCACATGTAAGTGAATTCTAGTGTAATATTTTGCGTCGGGTCGTTTTCAAGATAGTTTTTAAACCTCCAAACGTGTTCCAATCTGAGTGAAATTTTGCGGGAAGCTTTCTGACCCAGTGATCTTTAGATCCAACGGTGGGATTATGGTTTCAACGGCTAGTTTCTAAGATATTTTGATATTTGCTGCTAACTCTACTACACATTGGATGAACTCTACCACAGTAATGGTAGAGTTTGGATGAACTCTACCACACGTTGGATTAACTATACCAAACTATGGGTGAATTCTATCACACTAAACTGAACTCTACTACACTAAAATGAACTCTACTACATGTAAGTGAATTATAGAGTATTATGTTTTGTCGTATCGTTTTCAAGATAGTGTTTGAACCTTTAAACGTGTTCTGATATAAGTGAAATGTTGCGAGAGACTTCGTGACACAGTGGTCTTTAGATCCAACGGTGGGATTATGGTTTCAACGGCTAGTTTCTGAGATATTTTGATGTTTGCTGCTACACGTTAGTTGAACTCTACTACACATGGGATGAACTCTACCACAATAATGGTAGAATTTGGATGAACTCTACCAAACGTTGGATGAACTCTACAAAGCTATGGATGAACTATATAAGGCTATGGGTGAACTCTATCACACTAAACTGAACTCTACTACACTAAAATGAACTCTACAACATGTAAGTGAATTCTAGTGTAATATTTTCCGTCGGTTCGTTTTCAAGACAATGTTTGAACCTTCAAACGTGTTCCGATCTGAGAGAAATTTTGTGGGAAGCTTTCTTACCCAATACTCTTTAGATCCAACGATGGGAGTATGGTTTCAACAGCTAGTTTCTGAGATATTTTTATGTTTGCTGCTACACGTTGATTGAACTCTACTACACATTGGATGAACTTTACCCCAGTAATGGTAGAGTTTGAATGAACTCTACCACACGTTGGATGAACTCTACTAAGCCATGGATGAACTATACCAAGCTATGGGTGAACTCTATCACACTAAACTGAACTCTACTACATTAAAATGAACTCTACTACATGTAAGTGAATTATAGTGTATTATGTTTTGTCGTATCATTTTCAAGATAGTGTTTGAACCTTAATACGTGTTCTGATATAAGTGAAATGTTGCGGGAGACTTCGTGACACAGTGGTCTTTAGATCCAACGGTGGATTACTGGGTTTCAACGGCTAGTTTCTGAGATATTTTGATGTTTGCTGCTACACGTTGGTTGAACTCTACTACACATTGGAAGAACTCTACCACAGTAATGGTAGAGTTTGGATGAACTCTACCAGACGTTGGATGAACTCTACCAAGCTATGGATGAACTATTCCAAACTATGGGTGAATTCTATCACACTAAACTGAACTCTACTACACTAAAAAAAACTCTATACATGTAAGTAAATTCTAGTGTAATATTTTCCGTCGGGTCGTTTTCAAGATAAAGTTTGAATCTCTCTCTCTCT
>JAKUCM010009850.1:0-19798 GCA_023374145.1 Lepidium sativum | reverse complement strand
AGACACTATAATAAAGTAAGTTGTGAAATAAGTATAATTTTTATAACAAAATAATATATATTTCATTACATTTTGAAAGGTGATGGAATATAGAATTGAAAATAAAGAGCTTCAAAGCTAACGATAAAAAGTGCATTTCTTTTGTAATGATACCTTTATACTTTAGTTCCAAACAACTCGCCAAAATCCATGTATTTGGGTTTCGAAGGTCGCCGTCCCATTTACATATAAGCTTTCTTTAACGATTCATTTTTCTTTCTCTTTATCAAGACTTATCCATAAACTAATTAGACATTAGATAGTACGTTCAAATTTCACCCACTTTAATTAGATATTTAAATTATAAATTGAACCTTATCAATTATCAATTTAATAATTGATTGTTGACAAAAAAATGTTAAACTCATCGATCAATAAAAAATCAATTATATAGATAGATTTGTAAAAAATATAAGAAAGAGTTAAGATTTTAGTTGTTCCATCTCTGCTTTTAAGAAAAAGATAAAAAAAAGTTTTTTTTTTAATTTAACTGATTTATAATAAGAGGCAAAGTCAGTTCGAGTGCACATCATTAACAATAGTCAAATTTCTAGAACCCTTTCTTATATTTCAGGTTTTAAAAATTGTTTATGGTTCAGAGTTTTAGGAATTGAAGATAAGAAACAACATCTGAACAAATTCTGGAGTCTGCAATAATCTTCAAAAACAATACTGAAAAGCAGGATATGCATTTGGATATTCCATCATTTTCTTCATTTTTGAACCGTGTATCACAAACTCGATTTATTAAAATTGAAATGATAGGAGAGTTTTTCATCGTTCATAGAATAGCCTTAAATTTTGAATGTAGAGATGAAAAACTACGTGTGATACTTTGGGCTCCCATAAACAAATCTAACTCACATGAGCAAAATAGGAAAATAGATCATGTAATTATCACACTGACGGTGAATAACTATAGATGGCGTGCCGTTTTTTGTTTGAGGATTTCAAAAGATTATCGCATGCCCTTACAATATCTGATATTAAATTATTTTTTGATTCTTGGACACTACATAACTATGTTGTAATTTTCCATCTTAAAAAAACTAAACTGGTAGAAGCAATGGTAAATCCTCTTAATGATTTGAATCAGATGAAAGATATAACAACAAAAATACAAAAAGATTACACCGATGAAGAAGAATTTTGGCGCCAACAAAGACAAATTCTCTAGTTGCAATCAGGAGAAAATAATTCATCCTTCTTTCATGTCATATCTAAAGTCAGGAAAATCAAGAACTCTTTTCTTGTTATTGAATTTTCAGAGGGTATTGTAACGAATACATAAGAGGACATTTCTAAAGTCATTACTTCATATCTTCAAGAGATGTTCACCTCTTCTGGTTTACAGTGTGCGAATACAGCTGCTGAACCTTCAGGTCGATGAAGCAGATAATAGAGCTCTTACTGAGGAGCTTTCAATGGCAGAAATTAGGGCTGCATCTTTCTCCATTCACGCAGATAAAGCACCTGGACCTGATGGTTTTTCTGCTTCTTTCTTCAAATCAAATTGGAAGATCGCTGGCCCTGTAGTAATAAAAGAAACAAAGGATTTTTCAGCTCTAGGTTCATAATCCATCCTTAAAAGCAACTTATATCCAATTGATTCCAAAAATCCAGAGTTCAGGAAGAGTGGCTGATTACCGGCCTATAACTTTATGAAACTTTACCTATAAGATCATAACAAAGATCCGAGCAAAGAGATTGAGCCCAATTCTACCAAAAATTATATCTTTGAACCAATCTTCAAAGATGCTCTTTCTCATCTTTGCTTCCCTTTGACAATTCTGAGGCATGATTCCTCCAAACCTTCACAATGAGATTTGAAAGTACTTTGCCAAGGGTTTTAAGAAGCTTAGATGAGATAACGTCAAGAAAAGATTATGAATTTAAAGATGACAAAGAAAGAGTTCGGACATAGCTGACCTTACATAGAAGTCACACAAGTTAGTAACACCAAAATCATATGGAACCTTCCTAGCTTTCAAGTGGGTCACATTGGCTGATTTTCGTTCATCTTGTGGCTTCTTTCATGCCTTTCATGCGTTAGCCATATTAAGTTGCTGCCAACTCTTTTAAGAAGAAATGATAAACTCCTTAGCTCCCTGCTGCTTCATGAGTTTCCATTTTCCTTCTTTGGTTCGGATCAAGTAACACTTGATCTTCACACATCTATGGTCAAGCCCAGCTTGATTCCTTGTCCTTAGACTTCCAATCAGCTTATAAACTTAACCTTGACTCAAAACACACAAGTAAGTTTTGAAAAACGTTGATTTTTCCTTTATCGTTGACCAGACATACAGTCGGATGGCCAGATTGGCAGATGGACAGACAGATTTTGGACCCGCCGTACATTGATTCTCGACCCATCGTACGATGATCTTCGACCAGCCTTCTTGTGATCCGCGATCCGCTAAGAGTCCCGACCTGCGGTGCATTACTTGCCTTCTCGCGGTAAATGGAGTCTTCGACCCATAGTCCAAGTAACCTCAACATCATGTACACTGTTCCTCCGACACGTGGTACCAGCAACCTCGACCTACGGTTCATTCCACCTCGACCCGCAGTACTACCAACCTCGACCCATGGTCTGAGACTTCTCGACCTTGCGGTGAGATGGAGGCTCGTCCTACGGCATAAGTAACCTCGACCCTAGGTCCATAATCCACTACCTTTGACTTTCCGAGCGACCGTTCATATTTTCTATATGTATAATTTGAGACCCACAGTTTCATGATCTCTCGACTCGCGAACTTCTTTCCGATCTTGGGTGTCCTTCCGACCTGCGACCACTTCTTTCATGCCATGGCCTTTTGATTTCTTATCTTTAATCACCATTTCATTATCCAAGAACCACTTCCCGCACACTATGTTCTCATCCACCTTTTCTGTGATTCCTCAATAAAGAATTTAATAGGTGTTAAGCAATAGGTGAAGTGCAACATATGACTAATTGGCATTAGTAAAGAGATAGGGGTTTCGAGATTCCCCTTCTTATTTCTCCATATCCTCTGAAGGAGACCAAGAACTTGTTTTTTCCCCTTCACGGATTGAGTTAACACCTCCATTGTCAGATTGATACAACTTCTTTGAGCCTTTATGGCTCGGTTGAGTCTGATTTGGTATGGAGCTTTTCTCTTCACTAGGTCTCGGGTGCTTATACTTATAGTGTCACAACAACTTTTGACCTTCTTCCCTTTTTAAAAAACGAAACTTTAAGGATCCAATATGGCTTTTAGATGCTTTACTCACATGAGTTATGCAAATACCCATAGTTCACTCAAGTAAAAGTCCAAACCGCATGAAACAAACTATAACGAACCAATTTTAGCTCATGGACTTCATAAGAAGCCATTGGCCTTTGTCCAAGATTTTGAAAAACAAGAGAAACCCGCTGCTTGATTGACTTGGGAAAGGTATCCAAGATAGAAATCTTTATGATATTCAATCCTAGCTAACCTTTTCCTTCATTTTCAAAAAAACACGTGATTGGGGATTTAAATGGGACAAAGGTTGAGATATTTCTTCTCTTCCTTATGGTTTATTACGAAAGTCACCATCTTTATCCTTCATTATCACTCAAGATAAATAAACCGTGATTTGGAGCATTAAATGAGACAAATCTTGAGACTTTTCTTCTCTTCCTAATGTTTTGTCATCAAAGTCACTATTTTTTACACTTCATCATCACAAAAACGAAAAGAAAAAAGTCGTGATTTTGGGAGTATGAGAACTTTCTCACAAGATCCATCATTTTTCTTTCATTGTCACGACTCAACGAAACATCCTCCATTTTATAGGCATAGAGGTCAATGGAGCTTAAAGGTGAGGACTATGCATCTTCCTTATTTTTGGAGAATAACCAGCCGAGAGTTGAGAGAGAGTATGGGAGAATGAGGCCCCAAAGGGCTTATCATTCATTCATGTCTTTACATGATTTAAATAGAGAAACTAAAGGAGGTACAAGTTGCCTTAAAGTTGTCAAAGAGATAAGATTGTCGATAAGAAATCATAAAGTATGAAGGACAACAAAATTCAAATTAAAGCGGATTTGTCTTTTAGCACCATTGCTCCAACATATTCTTTCTCCCTTTTGGGAAATCTTATTGACTTGTTGAGCATCCTAGCTTGCTTAATGGGCGTCATAACTTCAGCTTCTTCCTTCCTTATCTCAATAATCACCTTCGGCCTTAATACAATGTGTATGCCTTAGCATAGACAACCTCATAGAGGTTAAACCAAGACTAAGATAAGCTTAATCAATACTAGCAATTAAGCAAGCAAATATAATTAAAAAAAAAGCGAAGAGCAAATATAATAAGAGATTATCGAGTTCATGAGGAGTGGGAAGTATTGATCAGTGGATCACTTAAATCTACCACTTTCTTAACAAAACCTAAACAGATTGGATCTTTGGGCAATGAATTCATAGACTCTTGAATTTACTATCATGGTAAACAATCTCAGCGAAGCTGTCAACAGACTCTAGTATCATAGGCGTTTAACAACCTAATCAGCATGAAGAAACAACTCAGTCCAGCATATAAAATCATCAAAGTTAAGTCTTTGTTCTGGATATTAGAAAGTAAAAACTGTTGTCTTCCACAAGAAGCAAAAAATAGGATGAAATTCAAATTTGAGAATACCCACCGCTAAACCTAAAAAATCTGAAGTATAAAAAATCCGCAAAGCTAGTTAACTTGACCCAATTGATCAACGTCGAGTGGTCTAACTCATAGAAGTAGAACCAACATGGCCCATCAATTGGTGTTGCCCATAGACTTGAAGTGATCAGTCACTCCATGTTTGGCCATGACGTGACTCGATCCACCACTCGATGTTGGGCATGTCGACTCGAGCCACAGATCGAGTGGCGAGCATGAGTGACTTAAGTAGTTGGCGCAGATATGCGGTCTGAATCCTTCTTGAAATGTCAGTCTTTTGCTCCGATTTGACTCCAAAATGCATTTTCTACTCAAGTTTTGCTACTCTTTTTCTTCCCTTAGACTCTCTTTAGCTTATGAGATTTCTTTTCTTTTCATTCCTTTCTCTGCTTAGACACAAGCATTCCCACACCCAGGATTGAAACCACCTAATCTTAACTGATCCAAAAATCGTTAACCAGGATCTATATGAAGTCATATTCTTGTCGGCTCTCACCTAATACTTTATGCCAACTTTAGACCAAAAACGAAACTTCACATATCCCACAAAAATGATGGTTTGAAATGAGATAAGGTGCATGGTGGGAGTCTACATGGATTAGCAAGGTAGATGCAACAATGAAAAGGAAATCCAATTATTTTGTGCAATCCACAAGCTTTAGTCTGATGCATAGACTTGATTATTAATAGTCAAGATTATGGTTATCATTTAGCAAGGAATGACATTGGATCAAAGCATGTTTCAGTCACGTCAAGAAGCTCAAAATCAAAATTTCTACCATGGTGCAGTCTTAGCATTTAGAGCAAGCTTCGTATGCATAGTCAAGCAGCTGTCCATAAACGGTTTTATCATCCTAATTCTCATGCAGACTCTAGACTCAATCCTACATGAATGTAACTATGTGACACTCTTTTTACAGATTTTTGAAAAGTTTTTTTTATTTTTATGGATTTTCTATGCCTTAAATGTAATGCATGAACGAAATAGGAAAGTAAAATAAGATCAAAGAAAATATGGTCATATATCCTCTATGACACTCCCCTAAAGTTAAGTCACACAATCTTTTGTGTGTATAAAGCTTGAAGAGAATCCTAGACCAGCAACAAACAAACAAAAGATGCAACCTATTTACAAAGGGAGTTAGAGTTTGTTACATCACCGGAACAATAGCCACCTTCCTGGGTCCACATATGCAACGTATAGTGGTTGTTCCTGTTGTTGTTCTGGTGGAAGAGTGGAGGATGGATATGATCCCAGCGGATCCAAGAAGTTTATAACCAGGTGCGGTTGGAAACCTTGATGTTAAACTGCCATATTTTCTTGTTGTGGTGTGGCGCTTGTACTTCTTCGTCGTCGAGATAAACTCAATGATCTCCTTCAAGGTGGTGATACAAGAATTGACTCAATATGCAGCTCTAGAGTCATTACAACAACATAGTTGTTGTACTTAACACCTAACGCGGCCGTGTAATTTGGCTGAGAGATTGAGTTAAGGTCAAAGTGGTGGGATTGTGGTATTGTATTGTGTGGCTATAGGAACAACATTGGTATGTGCATATGTGAAGATGCTCTGCGCGGTTTTTCTGGTGTGGAGTGCCTTATAACTTCCCGTGAAGTTGATGAAAACCATCTTAGAGGTTGTGGAGCTAGACTTTTATGGCGAGAGCATGAGCCGACTGTGAAGTCCTTAAACTACACCTTAAGTGGCAATATCTTCTTAGTCTGCCACTTACAATATCTTTGTAGTAGACCAATGTATTTGTGAACTGCTTTCACTCCCTTGCTCATCCGCGTGTGCGTGTATTCCTTGAAATAAAAGCACTCTAATACTTTGTCATATGTATCTGTTGGCTCTCTTTCCTGCTCCCGAAAATCTGCTTGGCCTTGTTTTCCATAGAATACCCCTTTCGAAGGGATAAATGCAATGATCCCCTCAATGCCAACTACGGTATAATTCACATTTGGAAGTATTATCTTCGATTCATTACCCAAAGTTAGGTGAGTGAACTTGTATACCTCGATCCCTCCTTGTAGTGCTCTTTCTAAAACACAAACATTGCTGAAGGTATATTGTATCAATCCAGTCTCGAAGAATCGCCTTCGTTTAGACTGTCACGTTATACACTTTGAGTATTCTCATGTTCAGCCTTCACGTCGATGTTCTGTAAGTAGTTAGCTGTTTCATCAGCGCTTTTGTGAACCCTACGATGTTCACTTCTCCCCAAAAGCTCCTTCAGTAGTCAGCAGAATTATTGAGTTCTTCGTCGATCATCTCGACATCTGTTAGCCGCACATTCTCCGACTAGTTTTTGGCAAAACACATCCATGCAACCACCTTCCGAAAGTAACAAATCGCAAGGTTTCTGATGTTGATACATTTGTTTTTAGATTTATCATACGATTCAAGACCCGTTATCAACTTCCACAGACAAGCTAACTCTTCTCTATCGAACTCAACGTCGAGTCCCGCTCATGTTGGAAGTTTGAAGAACTCTTCAACCTAGTTTGTCGTGACATAATGCTTTATGTTATATACTTTAAAGTCATGGCTCCAATTCCACTTTTTCAGCTTCTCTTAACCATCAAAATAGAGTCCTTTTGAACTAGTCTTTATATATATATATATATATATATATATATATATATATATATATATATACCTGATGCAAATGGCTTTCTTTTTTATGGTAACGACATTCCTAGCGCACCATGGTGATCTAAAAGATGATATATATATATATATGGAGCAACCTGAAGGACTTAAGGTCGCTCATGTAATTCAATTAAAGCTAGGAATTGGATAGTTTCCGTTCTATGAGATCCGCAAGCATTAGATGTGAATTGCATTAACCTGCACGTCTTTAACATAAGGTCGACATCCCTAGAAATTTCCAAGCTTCACCATCATTTTCCTATGAGGGTACCTCGTTCCCTTCACCATCATTTGCCGAAAAGCCTGCATTGCTTCTTTGTAACACTTTTCGCGGCTCTCCTTCACCGTCAAAATTGTCAACAATGTCATCTCCTTCACCAAAACTTTCATCATCTTCCAACATATTGTCATCCTCTGTGTCTTCTCTAATTTCCCCCCTATGGATTTCTTCTCTCATTTGAATTAAGTTTAAGACCGAGTCATTGTCATGAATGGTTATTGGAGAAATTTCTACCATAGAACATGTCAACCTACTTTGAAATAGTTTCGCCTGGTCTCCTCATTCTGCTACAAACTTGTTTTCAACTATGCCCCATGTTTATACTTCATTGCTCGAGCTTCTCATGTATCAACCAAAAACTGCAACTTGTTACATCCTTGTTCCTCTTCTTAGCTCGAGCGGCTCGTGGGTCAACAACAAAAAATAATTGGGCTTCGCTTTAGCCTACAGTGGTGGTCAGATCAGCTTGAACATTTGACTTGAGTCATAGGGAGTAACAGCAATGAAGAATCAACCTAGGCTTGGTTCTCAATCAACAAACAGTGTTGCCTGGACTCGGAGAGTGTAACTTGAAGGTGGTGCTCGACTTGAGTTAGAAAATGCTACAAAATAAGATGTTGCAAACCAAGAACAATGAAGAACAAGTGAACAAACTTAAAAAAATAGAGTTTTTTTCTGGAAATGAGTTAGAAGTGAGTGAAGAAATGAGTTTGCCGAAAATCATTAACAAAGACGTGATGATGGGAAGAAAGTTATGACATTGTCTCCCACTCCTGTCTCCCACTTGGTCACTTCTTCACTCCATTTTTGTTTTGAATTGAACTTGACTACCCATTTGTCAAGGTCGAGCGAGATGAAACCTAGTTCACAAGATTCATGAAATGAAAAATTAAAATGAGATAAAGAATATAAAAAATTCCTAAAAATTGATACCATGGGACTTCCTCCCGAGTGAGGTTGTTTAAAATCATGAGGTTGACTCCTCATAGTCAACAAAAATGGTGTGGCTCATCCAGAGAGAAACAGAGATTCTCTCAAGAATTGTTTCATTAGTTATGTATGGCTTAACCCTTTGACTATTCACTGTAAAATATGATCATCTTTGTTTACCAAAGTGATGGCTCCATATAACAAAACTTCATTGACTCAGAATGGACCTGACCATCTTGACTTTAACTTTCCAGGGAATAGCTTAAGCCTTGAGTTGAACAGACGCACTTGATCACCAGTTGTGGTCCGCTTGGGTGAAATCTTCTTATCATGAAAAGCTAGTTATTTCCTTGTAAATTTTTGCACTCTCATATACTTCAAGTTTGATCTCTTCCAGTTCATGCAAGTCAATGAGTCCTTTCTCCTATGTAGTTTTGAGATTAAAATTTCGAAACTTTGTTTCCCACAATGCTTTGTACTATATCTTAACCGTCAAATGACATGAGTTCTCATACAATAGTTGAAATGGAGTTCTTCCAATTGGAGTTTTGAAGCTGTTTTGTAAGCCCACACTGTGTCATCCAACTTGACTACCCAATTTCGCTTTGAAACTCCCACAACTCTGGTTATAATGACTTTGCTGCTTGTTTGAGACTTGTACTTGGTCCCTAGTATTTGAATGATAAAGTGTAGTTACTTTATGCTTAACTCCATGTTTCTTGAGCAGATTCTCAATCAGCTTGTTAATGCAATGAGAACCTCCATTACTTATCACCACTATATGCACTTCAAATCTGGAGAAAATGATGCTCTTAAACATTTTCATCACAACCTTAGCAATATTAGTGGGACAAGCTACAACTTCAACCCACTTGGAAACATACTCCAGTACGACGAGAGTTCATTGTTTCCATGAGATGGTGGGTTGAATGATTCCATGTAGTCAATTCCCAGTAGTCAAAAACCTCAATCTCAAGAATCAGAGTCTGTGACATTTCATTCCTCTTGTTGATGTTTCCCATCCTTTGACAAAGATCACATTTGGAGATGAATGTCTGGGCATTTCTAAACATAGTGGGCCACCATAAACCAAATTATAAAATTATTTGAACCGTCTTGAATGTGGCAAGTGACTTCCATATGCTGACCCGTGATAATGCTCCAAGATACCCTGAACCTCTTCCTCTGCAATGCACCTTCTGAAAATCCATTAGTTTCCTTCTTATAAAGATAAGGTTCATCCCAGAAGTAGTGATTCACATCTCTTAAGAATTTCTTCCTCTGATAGGAATCCAGACTCTTAGGCACTTCATCACCAAAAAGGTAGTTGACTGAATTTACATACCAAGGTTGAGTAGCTCCAGCGAGCTCACTGTTTGATTTGGTGACAATTCTCTATTGCTTTGAAGGTTATGAGATGCTCCTCTTGCATTGAATCATAAACAGAGATCGAGTCCTCTATCCTCATTCATGATAGGTGATCAGCCACTCAATTCTCCACTCGAGGTTGTCCACTAATTTTATATCAACATCTGTACCCTCGGCTTATCATCATATTTCTTCATTAGGTACTCCAAAGTTATGTGATCTGTATGCATAATTACCTTGGACCCAACCAGATATGATCTGAACTTCACAAATGCGAAGACCACAAAAAGTTATCTTGCACTCAGTCCAGGACGCGATGGAGGCCAAAGGTAAATGCTTCTCCCATATGTGTGCTTTGTCCCAAAGAGAGAATGGAAATAACCTTAGCTTAAATGCGTCTTCACCAACCCCATTGATCTTAGTTGTCCACAAAGCCTTTCAAACTCATCAAGATATCAACGGGATCCTCAACAGGTAATCCATGAAACTTGTTATGTACCATGGATATGAGACCACTCTTAATCTCAAAATTATTTTTCTGAATAGCAGAAGGAACAATACCATGTCGTTAGGTGTGAGAACTATGTGCATCCCCTGCTCCAATTTTTTTGGCACACCTCAAGTGAGGTCCATATTCATATACTTCTTGGAGGAGGTGTTGTGTGTTTGAGCCTTCTGGTAAATCCGTTGCCACTAAGTTTTCGTGTTCACAGTGGAAACAGTTTCTCTGCTTCCTCAACTCACGTGGAAGTTAGTCGATGTTTCACAAAAACTTGGAAGGTTCTGACTGTTTTTGGAATGAGCATGCATACAACGAGTAAACTCAACTCGAGCAGTAGGGTCGAGTTGATTTACAGAGTTGCGAAATCACCTGAAACAGAACGACAAAGGCAGAACTATATGTGACTGATCAACATGGAATGAAAAGAACTTGATCTAAGAAAGTCTAAAATTTTAAATGTAGCTAACAAAAACCTAGTTGACAAGGGTGCCAATTTGATAACGGGATTTTACTCTATTGTCAAATCCTATTGCACTAATGTGTCGATGCAGTACAAAAGGTTGTCGGACCAAATGGGAGTGTAACTAGCAATCAGAATGTGATATCAAAGTGAAATACGCATTAACTGCATCAAAGCATATGAGATCTAAACTATCCTATTATTAAGCAACCTAGAAAACCTAAGATCCACACTAACCTAATCCATCCTCAAGAATCTCAGGCGAACTACTCAGAAAACATGAAGTAAACAAAAACAGCGAAAATCACAATCACAGTAGGCAACATCATGCAATGAACTAAAAACAAGTGATGAACAATAATAAAAGAAAACAGAAATTGCATTAGACAATCATCAACATCTAGTTTTTTATCTGGATATTGCAAAGTAAAAACCGATGTCTTCCATAAAAAGTCGAATTGGAGAATACCCCACTAAACCTAAAAAATCCGAACTGATAAAAATTCACAAGGATAGTTGACCCGACCCAGTTGGCCGAGTCGAGTGGTCTAACTGGTAGAAGTATAACTGACACATCCCATTGACTCAAACCTTATCCATCACTCTATGTTGGGTTATGACATGATTCGATCCCCCACTTGGTGATCGGCATGTTGACTTGAGCCACGAAATCGAGTGGCAAGCATGAGTGATTTAAGTAGTTGGTGCATATATGCGGTCTGAATCCTTCCTTTAATGTCTATTTTTTGCTCTGTTTTGGCTCCAAGAGGCATATCCTTCTCAAGTTCCGGTGGTCTTTTTTTTATCTTTAGTCCAAATTTTCTTGAAAACAACTCTAAATGCAAGTGTATGCTATGCAATGTAAATTATGCAAACAAACTGAAAATGAGTCGAAGATAATCCAAATGCAACGGATATGTATGTCAAATAAACTAAAAATGACACCTACAAATAGTTAAAATGCATGAATATCAAAATTCCATGACGATTCTATCTGTAATCGAAGATAGTTGCCGCGTAAATGAACTGTAAAAAGCTTCAATTTCTCGCTCATTATCATTACAAACGGCGTCCATACGCTATTCCCGTCGGGTTGGGTCTATATATCAAAACTTGATTTTCTCGAGATTTCTGATCGACGGGGAACATGTGGTCAAAGTAGGATAAGTACGTTCTTAATAATGTTGGATGTTCTTAAGCTTGAAGGATGTGATATGACCATTCTTTTATTTTGTTTGCTCGGATGTAAATATTGTTTTGTGATATGATGATAAAGATATAAGAGTTGACAAAAAGCAAAAGAAATACCTAATAGATATATGATAATACATCCATGCCTTTACTAGAGTTGGTCATTATTATGAGGAAGGAAATTTAAATATTGGTTCAAGTCATTAAAATTGATTACAAGTACACTTCATTAGGCATTTGATCATACAGCTTATACATTTCAAAACCTGACATTAACACTTAGGAAGTCTACAACATTTGACATGAAATAATAATAAATATTATAGAAAGCAAAGCTGCAACACTAACTTTGATCAAATTAGGGTCTTGATGAAGACAGAGGATAAGAATGATGTTGAGGGTCAGGTCCTCCTGGAGAAAACCGATCCACATCGTTTTTGACGGAAAGTTCTCGGCCCATACGCTCTAGTTCGGAAACATTGTAGCCTAAACGATGCAAAAGATTGTTTCTCTCACCAATTTTACTTATTGAATCAACCTGAAGTATCCTCCCTTCTATTCCAATTACCAAGAGAAATGTGAGCAAAACAGATAACAATAATGCTTTAGAAGCCATACTGAGTATTTTGGATTAAATGAAATCAAGAACGATTAGCTAGTTTGTGGAAGAGATGATTAAAAAGGAATGTTAAGTGAACCTATTTATAGATTATAAAGGAAAGGATAAAGAAGATATAAATATAACGCTTAGTGGCCACTAATCAGTTTATGATACCTACGAATGATACGCATAATATATATGTAACTCCACTTGTTAGTTATATTAATTAGCTTTGAACTGTGAATATTTTATCGAAGCTTTACTCACACTAGTGGCCATGTCAATAGCTAAACAATTTATTAGTGGAGCTAAATAAATTATACTACGTGTATGTTAACATACCTTAATTTCTTAGCGACTATTCTTAATTATATCTTATCTTATTGTGCTTGATATAATTTATCTATATATAGAATCACTTAACTTTCCTTTTTAGTAATATATTTCAGAACCGAGTTCACACTCTTGATTAAATACAGGTCATCTATGAGTAGCTATACGAGAACACTAATAAAATTTATTAACGTTTAGAATTAATACTAATTAAAAGGTAGAAGCTTAGCAAATGGAAAGGGATGGAAATATTGTTTTTAACTGTGAGAGTCTACAAAATGTTGTCTTTTTCAATATGGTAGCTAAATGTTTCAGCTAACGATTTCAATATTTAAAATTCGATCTCTCTCCCATTGCAAACAATAGGAAAAAAATAAATTTTTAAAGAATAAATTTTTGACTATTGATCAAGTTTTACCAATTCAATTGTTAAAAAGAATCTATAAAATGTTTAAAGGATTTATACTTAATAACATGAAGCTTTTGTGCTTGTAAGATGTCTCTAAACACTAATGTAGTCGAGATTGGATCTAAAGTTTCAGACAGAAGTTCTGTCGTGACATTGTTCTATCCTGGGCAGTTTCTACTTATCTGGATCTGTCGAAAAGAGTGTAACCATCTTAACGTTGTTGATTAGTTTCTACAGTTTTAGTTACGCTTTTAGATTTCCGAAGACTTAAACTCGACAATTTTTTTTCGCGAGATGCCATAGGTTACCTGTTCGAAACGGAATTGTGATGGATAATTCCATTTGGAATAATATTTTAGTCTAAACCTACATAAAGCAAAGAGTTCAAAATTTTAGGTCAATTTGTTTTATTGTTTTTAGAAAAAATTGTATAAAGGGCTCTCTCTTTTGTTTCAAAATGTACAAAATGTAGTTTTTAACTTTTATACGAAATACTCTTTTTTAAGAAAAAATGGTATTTTTTGTAAGGACATGATTGCCAAGGGTGGATAATAATATTGTTTAGTATATATATATAGTAATTTTATGGTGGATAGTTATATGGTTTATGATAAATAATAACATATAGGGGTGTCTATAAGTGACATTTATATGGTCTATTATGGACAACAATATTACAATTCAATACTACAAAATAGAATATTTCGTATAACTGAAACATAAAAATGCAATATTTGCAAAATAGAAAAAAGAGGACATTACAAGTAATTAAAAATATAAAAGAAACACTTTGAGTGATACCACATTAATTTTGGAAGTAATGCAGATTATGGTTGTGTTCCGTGAGTATGTAAATAAATGTTTAGAGCTTATAGACTGTCCCATATAATTTGGCTATAAGTTATATGCCATGAATATAAATTAGGGTCGACGATACAGATTTCCCTTGAAAGTATTCAAAACTTCTATATGTATCTAGAAATATTCCTAAATCAGTTTACACATATTTGAATATAGAAAACCTATTTCCCTTCTATGAGTTTACTAAATCAATTTTTCCTCATGTATTCTACCGTGTTCGAAATCGATTAAACTGAATATAATATCAGTTCAATATGCACGAAAACCGATAGAAATTGCGTATTTGTTCTTCTTAGCTCTCTCTCCTTCTCTCTATGTGTCCTCTGTTAGGTTTTTAAGCAATTCGAAAATTATCAATTGACTAATCTAGCAAAACCCTAAGCCCTAGGTCTTGTATTAACTTAATTGACTCTGATAAATACAGAACTCGATTATACCTGAAATTTGGTTAGTGCAGCGGATATAAGATCAGGCATGAGATCATCAAGTGCTCCAAGTGTAGCTCCTCTATTGATAGTCCACACGCACGCAAGTATGAGAGAAGTTTGCTAGAACTTTGTGTGCAATTCTCTTAGGATTTTGACTCGTGCAATCAGCGGCTAGGGTTTCTTACCTTCTCAAAAATGTGCCCTATATCATATATAGAGGGAGTTTAAGTTAACCTAATTAATTCCTAGTTGAAATAGAATTAATTTAGGCCCAGACCAAAACACCTAATTAGTTCCTAGTTGAATTAGGATTAATTTAGACCCAGCCCAAAACACCTAATTAATTTCTAGTTGAATTAGAATTAATTTAGTTCTGGCCCAAAACACATATTCTCATCCGAAACCATGTATTATTACGCTCAAGTCATGAATCATTCCTATAATTATCATTCCCTATTGAATTGTCTCCATTTGCTTAGGTGTGTGACCCAATAGGATCATATAGTACTAGCAGTGAGTATCTCAACTCACAGATTATAAGTGGACTCTAGCAAGCCATTACAACCCCTAGTACCATATGATTTTGTCTAATCTCGATGTTAGAACTGACGTTACGAGTAAGTACAAATGATTGCAGGACATTCCCAACATCCTCTCTCTTGAAAACCATAAACAAAACAAAAACTCAAAGCAAAAGTTTTCAGTTTTCCATATTCTAGTCCTTTGATTTCTCAATTTCATACCTTAAAGAATCGTAAACTCAACTTCGCTTTTGTGCACATTCTTAATTTTAATAGAGAAACATTCAATTGAGAATTTCTATGAGCTTTATTACTTCCTCAAGCCCTTTGAATAAGAAAGAAGCTCTCGTAACATTTGTTTTTCGCCTAATCAAATCGACGATTTCCTCTGCAATCAAAGGAGACTCTAAAGTAGAAAAACTCTATAGCTCTCAAGCTTTTAGCCTTACTCACGTAAGCTCTTCTTCACTTCTCCCTCTATCTCTCTCGTGCTCTATATTCATACATTATGATACATTTTTTCATCGTTTCCATTTGACTGATTTGGGTTGAACTTTTGCTTTTCTTATTAAAAAATTTCTCTTTTTCCTATGTTCGATTTTTAATAGATCTGGGTTTGTTAGTAAACCCTAATTTTCTTCTATTTACAGCATTTGTTTCTTCTCAATTTCAATCGAATATTTGTGTTGATCACAAAGTATATCAGAATTTTGTTTCTTCTTAATTTTGTGCACATTCTCTTTTAAGAATTTTAATAGATAGAGCGAAGAAGAACAAATGCCCAATTTCTACTGGTTTTCGTGCACATTGAACCGGTATTATACTCGGTCTAATCGATTTCGAACACGGTATGATACATGGGGAATAATTGATTTAGTAAATTCGTATAGGGGGAAATAGGTCTTCAAAATTCAAATATGTGAAATTAATATAGAATATTTTTGGGTACATATAGAAGTCTCAAATACTTTCGAAGGGGATTTAGATTCTGTTACTAGTTATTGTTAAAGTACTGAGTTTTGACATAGAGAGACTACCGACCATAGAAACAAGATAAGTTAAATTCAATGTAGAAGCACTTTAGAAACTATAGTTTTGGTGTGTACATTGGCCTGTAAAATGCTTTAAAATGTGTTGCTTTTTTGCAACGTAGGCTACATTATACAATACTATTAATCTTTTAACACAAATAGTATTATAATAAATTATGAATTTCTAACTCAAAGTTAATTAATAATAAATGAATAATTGTGTAAATTATGTATATTAGAATAAATTAATTTTAATTTTCGATGTAGAATATTAATCACATTCTAATATATTCTACGAGATGTGTGATATAATCTAACATTTCAAAATATCATAATAAACGTATTAGCTTAAAAAAACATAATAGAATTAATAGTTATATCCATCTGAAATATTTCGGAAACCGTCGTTTTCAATAGGTTTCCAATAAAAATATTTTAACAAGAAATAACTGTAAAATGCCTAACGGTCATACTGTAAAAAATATCAAAAAATTTGTTGAAGTCTATCAATTTTTTTTGCTTAGTACCAACGTATTCCAATGGGCATTTTATTTTTGAATATTTCTTTTTAATATTATGTCAAACCCCATTAAAAATTTTGATCGGAATTCGTCGGGTAAATAAGATTTTTAAAATACTATATTTCAGATATTTTTTCATTTAAATTTAAAAGATTTAAACATGAAATTCAATTTAAATAAAAATAATTTAATTTAATTAATAGATCGAGGTTGATAAAATCTTAAATCAAACTAGAAGATGTCCAAAAAAGTTTCTAAATTCCCCAATGTGGTGGTACTCATGCTCTTGTGTACGGGTTTCATTGTATCTAAGTTTAAATTTTATAATATATTAAATTATAAATTTCTAACCCAAAATTAATTGAGATATGAATAGATTGGCTTCTAAATCAAGACTAAAATTATGTAATATATTAATCATATTTTTATAATACTCGATTTTTAGTAACTGACGGTACCGACGGTAAACCTAGAGATGATCCACCAGTACAGTTACCATGCCAAATAAGATATATTAAATTAATCAAACATGATAATTCAAATGCTTTTCGAGTTGTTAAGCATTACTAAGCAGCAAAGGTTATCTGTTTTTATCTTATCTCTTTTAACCTATTCTATTCGGTCTACTTGGCCATGTTAAAGGATATGACCTTATACGTAAAAAGGGGAAAACACCTCTTCTTTTTCTAAAAAGATTATAGATAAGCAACTCAAAATAATAGATCCAAATACAGAACTACATTGCAATATAATTTTAATAGATTCACTTTTTCATGATCCAAGAAATTGCAACTACTGAATCGAATATAATATCTTTTCTTAAAGTAAGAAAACTTGGAGATTGGATCTAAACATGAATTAAACTATATCATTCTATATTTAGTTTACAATTTTGGATACTAATATATAATCCGAAGTGAATTTTGTAGAGTGCATGTACACAGTACCAGTTCTATGGGTGGGCTAGTGGAGTAATTGCTCAAGACCAAAAAAAATAATTTAATATTGCAATCCAAAATTAGAAAAGAAAAATATTTAGGGGCCTTTTCCTAAAAACTTTCTTTTTAAAGGGCCTTTTTAACAAAAGAAAGTTAGAACAGTGTCTATTAGTTGAGTGAGCCCGGCTCTGCATGTACATATGTAAATCTAGCCATCACTATATATTTATATATATATATGTATATATAATATAGAGTAATAGAAATAGGTAGAGTTTTTAACCTACTTAAGAAAACGATTAAAAGAATAAAGTTTAAATAAGATGGCAAACAAGAAAAAACAAAGTTTTAGGGGTTTTAAACACAATTGAAATCTGATGAGATTTCTCACAGATGTAATATTGTCGCAAAAAAAGTTCGTAATAAAATCATTTTAAAGTTTCCGACCAAAACCATTGTTTCCAAAAAACCGGATGGATACTCGACAATATCAAATCCATTGGGGATTTGTCAAATTCAGTATTTTTAACAATTCCTTTCACTATATATATATTTTTATTTATTTAATTTTTTTTTATTTGCGTCAAACATTTCATTCATTAAACATTCTGGATTACATCAACCAACTGAAAAAGAAATCAATACAAATAGAATCCAAAATAACTAAAAATAAAAGATAGAATGCACCCATATAGAAAAAACTCAAACATTTTGGATCTTTTACATAGAGTTACAATTGAACACATAGAAACGCTCATCGAAAACCATAATTCATGTCGAGCTTTGAAAGAGATTCTCTAATATAAAGAAAATTTGTAGAAACGTACTCTTTATAGAGAAAGAGGCAATTAGGTTTAAACATCTCCTAAGGGAAACTAACCTAACATTCTAAACTTTAACTCTCTATATCCCACAGAATTGGTTTCGTCCTCTAAAGCCCAAATCCAAATAAACATTAAAGAACTCAAGTTTAGAATACTTCATTAATAACAACCAACTCCACCAAAAACCCGGTCTAAATCCAGCTCCAAAGTGAATTGGATCTATAGAGAACCTGGGAACAGAAACCCTAATTTGGAGAAGAGAGTCACCAAGTTTGGAAAGCGTGGTACCGGAGATACGCTGATTGTCAAGGAAGTGGTCACCTCTTTCAAAGAAGAGATCGAGACTAGCTCCAGATCGTAGAAAGACACTGGGGTTGAAGTGCCAACCACATGCCGCTGAGTTAACCAAGTAACGCAGCAGCGATGAAAAAGGAAGTTGAGCTCGGCTATGGGCCCCACGATAAGTTTTTGAGAATCCTGGTACAAGAGGATAGATAGTGGTAATCTTGGTAGGCGTGAGCAACCGGAAGCTTCGAAACAAAAAAAAACATCACTGAAAACAAACACGGCAAAGAAAAAGGGAACAAAGGAAGATGGAAGAGAGGCACAAATTTCAACTTTGACGGGAAGAGACAGTGGTGAAAATGTTGAAGGTGGCTTCATCCTCTTAAGTTAGCGCTTCGAGCCTCAACAAAATCCATCATAAATTCCGGAGAAAAAGGGCAAAGGAGATTAGAAAACCAACAAGAGAGAGACAATAATACTAAAAAGGAGAGAACAAAGAGCAAAATAATTGTAAGGATAAAACAGAGATCCTACGCCGGCGAGATACCGGTGAATTTGGTATTGTCCGCATCAAAAAATAGCGATGAAATGGTTTTCTCGTTAAATGGGCCAGAGAGAAGTCAAAATCTATCCTAGTACATTATTTAAAATTATTCCTTTCACAATATATGTAACAGATATTCTGATGAATATTCCTTGAGAAATTTTTATCTTTTCTTACCGCTGATAAAACTTTTAAAAATTTTCCAAGACCGGTTCCTCAAAGATTTTTCCATCAAAAAATGCAGAATTTTTTTCTACTCTTTCTTTGCACTCTAACCCTTCTACGAAATAAAGGTTAGTTTTTTTACCTTTTATATTCTTTTATCTTTATTTTGATTTCTGAAATTTTATGTTAAATCAGTGTAAATTATTTGTAAAATGGTTATGTTAGGTTAAGTGGATTGCTTACTTT